>PVHY01007960.1:0-41766 GCA_004024945.1 Uropsilus gracilis
GACCACCCTGCACTCGCCCCTCTGGCATTGCTGGGGAGAGACCATGGCTGTGCTCCCTGAGGAGACAGAGAGTGAGGAGCCATTCGTTTTACGCTGCTTTCTTCCTGGTTATGTTATTTTCAAAGTGTCATTTTCCTTCTCTCAGGTTCCTCATCTGTAAAATGGAGATGAAAATACCCACAGAACCTGAATTCTAGTGCAGGACCCCAAATACATCAAATGACCATTAATAGTGTTATCAGCTTCTTTCCAATGTTTTGATTTTTAAAATGCTGAGGTAACATTGTATTCAAATATTGTTTCAGGTACACATATTGCAAACTGGCATGAGCATCTGCTTATTTTCTCTATGTATCACATATGAATGAATTCATTCAGTGTCTGTTTCTTTGACTTTTTTCACTGAATATATTTTCCTTTAATTACATCCATGTTGCTGCAAATGAAGGCTTACATTCTTTTCATAGCTGTATAGTATTTGTGTGTATACCACATCTTTATCCATTTGTCAGTTGATGAACATTTAAGTTACTTAGTTTTTGACTCGTGTAATGTTGCAATAAAGTAAAATTTCCTGTATCTCTTTCAAATTAGTGGTTTTGTATTTTTCTGGTTAATACTCAAAATTGTAATAGTTGGATCATGAAATTTTTATTTTAATTTCCAGAGGCATTCCCATATGCATTCCATAAGGCTCCACCAATTTACAATCCTACCAACAGTGTATCAGTTTCCTTCTTTTCCTGTCTTCAATACTTGTTTGTCCTATGGATAATACCACTTTTAGAGACATGAGATAATATCTCAATGTTGCATTGCTTGGCATTTCTCTAGTAAATGATGATGAACATCGTTTCATATACCTATTTGTTATCTGTATGTCCTCTTTGGAGAAATGCCTATTCACATCCTCCACCCATTTCTTAACTGGATTGTTATTATTGAGTTTTATGAATTTTTTTCGGCATATTTTGGATGTTAATGCCATCTATGGTTCTTTTCAGAATTCTAATGTAAAAACGTGTTGGGGATCTGTCGTATATCTCCTTCAGAAATCCTCTTTTCCTCTTTGCAAGAACCCAGCAGCCTCATAGCAAGGTGGGATCCCATTTGAGATTTCCTGACTTTTTCCACTTACGAACACCAGGGGGCGCAGAAGCCTTCCTTGTTCCAAAGACAGGACAGTCCACCCGGGGAAGTCCTGGCCAAGAGGAAGTGCCCAGGCTGCGGAAGGAAGGATGATCTGGTTGAAAACAGTAGGGTTCAAACAGTCCGGCAGCGTAGGTATCTTTTTATGGGAGGTGATAAAGTCAGCCTGGGACTTGCACTAAGATCGCATTCGCGGGCAAAGTCCTATTAGAATTAGGACAATATTTACATGCCCTGCTTTTCACCTGGGTGTAGAGATACTCCACTCCTGACCTGAGAACTGCACCGTGGAGCGGTCTGCCCTGCACTGAACCACGCCACTCTGCTGGACGTGCCCTCTGCTCCGAAGACCATCGCTCTGGAAGGAGATGGGGGGGGGTAAAGAGAAGGGTCAGTGGTCACTGTGAAGAACCTGCCCCCCACCTCACAGGTACAGCCCACCTGGCTCCCAGAGGAGGTAGAATGACCTTGCAACCCTGCTGTATAGGCCATGAGTCAGTCATTTCTCCTGTCATGCCCGCTTCCCTTTGACTTAGGAATATAATAAGGGCTTCCTTAGAGGCCCAGTGACTCTCGCAACGTGAGTACATGGTTGGTGTCAGGTGCTCCCAATCAGCCGCTATAGTTCTCGAGGGTGACTCCCCCTAGCGAGCACGGAATCCTGACTTTGTCCCAGGCTGCCCTGACAACCTCACCTCAGCCACTTCCACTAGCAGCACCCCCTTTCCACACAGCCCCCAGGCTGCGCACTCGGCTACGCGAAAAGTCCAGAGCTGCTGGCCCTTCTGGTCACCCTACAAAACCAGGCCTTCCTGGTGCAGGGTCCACTGCGGCCTGGGCCCCGGCCCAGAGCCTGAGCCAGGGAGTGGACGGAGCTGAGGTCACTCGGCCCGGGCTGGGCCTCCCCCGACCCGTCGGGTTCCGGAGGGAACTGGCCGCGGGCGGGCGACGGGCGACCCGGCACTGGCCCTTTAAGGCGGCGGCGGCGGGCGCGGCCAGGTAACCGGGGCGGGTCCAGCGAGCGGGTCGGCGCTGCGCGCGCGCCGGCGCGGCCCCAGAGCCGGATTTGGAGCGCACAGCGCCGGCGGGGCCGAGGGGGCGGCGCGGCGGAGCCTCCGCGGCCTGGACGCTGCTCCTAGCCGACCGCCGGCCGCCTGCGCTCGGAGCGCGCTCGCCCGGGCCGGACCCGGCCGCCACTTCCGGGCGCTCACCTGGGCCGCGCTCACCTGGGCGGCTCACCTGCGGGCGCCAGGATGAAGGACCGGCTGGAGCAGCTGAAGGCCGTGAGTGCTGACCCCCTCCCCCACCCCTCCCCGGGGGCAGGGGCTGGCAGGGTTGGAGCCGCGCGGGAGGGGGGCTTCCCTGGCCTTGCCGGGAGTCGTCCTCCTTCCCGGTCATGCGCGGGGTGATTCATTGCTGGCCGGTGATCTCCCTGGATGCCTCTAGCCCTGCCCTTCCTCCTCGCCTCCACCTTCCCGAGCTGGGCTGAATCCGTCCACAGCTGGCGTCCGCGGGGTGCCGGGGCTCAAGGAGGGGGCTCCCTGTGAAGTCTGGGGTCCCCTCACCACCTGACCACTGCTGCCTGTCGCTGGGCCCAGGGTGGACCCCCTCCTGTCCGCGCTCCTTGTTTCCCCCCCAGGGGCGCTGAGCCCGGCCACCCCCTCCCTGGGTAGCAGCGGCTCAGGGCTGTCTGGTCCCTCGCCTGGATGGTTCCAGCTCCTGACCATGGGGCTGCCTGTAATTATCACCCCGCCCCCCCCTCCGCGGGACAGCTGCAGAGGACCTGGAGGCACCCTGACCCTGGCCCACAGGAGCCCCGAGACCTTCCCTGCCTAACCATTCCGGGGGTTTTTCTCTTGACACTGGGGACGCTGAGCCCTTAGGAGAGGGTCGTGAGATGCAGGAACAGAGTGGACGTGGCCCAGGGGCAGAGAAGTGTCAAGGTCTGGGTTATTACTATTTTTTTTTTTTTGAGACTGGGTCTTGCTATTTTTGCCCATGGAACTGCAGGCTCTCGTTGCCCGGGGTACCACAGACTCAAGCAATCCCCAGCCTCAGCTTCCCAGGTAGCTGGGATGACAGGCGCGCGCCCCCATGCCCAGCTATATTTTTGGAACTAGGTCTTGCTACGTTGCCCCCAGTGGGACTCTGTGATCCCTGGACCTGTCCGTGTCTTCCTAGGCTGCCACCTACAGGCTTGCGCCACCATGCCCTGCCAGGTCTGGGTTTTTGAGTCAGATACTTAGTGACTCATTCAACAGTTCAGCTATGGCCTGGCCCAGGCTCTGCCTCCGTGGGACTTAGAGTCCAGGTGTGGATGCTTGGGGCTCAGTCTGCATCTGTGGAATCCAGATGACCACCCCCAACTCTCTCATCCCCCACCAGCCCAGGAACTTGGGAAACCTGGGTGGAGAGACTTTTCTCCCTGCCCACTGCTGACTGGCTGCCCCTTCGCCTGTGAGCCTAAGTTTTGTCACCTGCACCAAAGGTGGTGGCGGAGACCCAGTCCACCCCAGGACAGCGCCTGACCCTTGAAGCGGGCACCCCGGGGCTGATGGAGGCCAGGCACGGATGCTCCTTGTAGACACTCTCTGGAAAGCCAGGCGCCTCCCCTCAGAGGCGTGGAGGGACTGCAAGGATGATGACGCCATTGTTTTTCTTTCTCCTGCCTTCCTCTGCCAGACCTTCTTGACCCTTTCCCCTGCTCTGGTTGCTTAGGGCTGTGGAGGAGGAGGAAGCGAGGGCGACTGGGAAGTGAAAGACGCAAAGGGACAGATCTCTCTGCCTCCTACTTGCTCTTTGGCATCAAAGTCCCACAACAACCCAGCAACCAGGGCTTTGCCTGGGCCAGATATATCGCCCCTGTTTTTATGGGTGGGGAACTCGAGGGCCAGGGCGGAGGGAAGGGGCAGGTCACTTAGCTGGTGGGGCACTGCAGGGGAAGAAGCCCGGCTCCCCTCTGGCAGGAGGGAGAGTGAGGAGCAGGGTTTCAAAGCTCATCCTGTATCAGCTCACCTGCCTGTCTTCCTGGCATGCCCAGCAGCTGGCAGAGGTTTCTCCCTGGCGGGAGAAATGCTTTTCCAGAGGAAAAAACTCTGGGTCCCATTACCTGTAAAAACTCTGTACCCCATTACCAGGCAGCCTGAGCGGTGGGTTCCGAGTGTAAACTCAGTTTCCCAGGGACCCAGGTGAGGCTGTTCTGTCCCTGTGCCACTTGGGAAGGGGCACTGGGGGTGCAGAGGGAGTGTCACTCTGACCAGTGCCCTAGTGTTCAGGGGCCAGGAGGTGGGTGTGGGTGCTAATTGACCCAGCCACCTCATGGTTGTTACCTCTGTGCCTCCTCTCCTGCTGGCTTCTCTGGCACCTCATGGAGCAGGGACTTTGAGCTTGGAAGCCCCTCCTGCGTGCAGTGCTTGCGGGAAGGCTGTGCTCAGGTTTATATGGCTATTTTGAAAATCCCATAAAAGGTTTGCGTCCTAGTTAGTATCTGGCAAGCTTAGGGTCTCCCTTCAGGTGTTGTCACCTAGGTACACCCATCACACAGCACCTGTGGTCCACCACGCCCCGCTCCCATCGTACAAGTCAGCCTTCGGGGCTGGTTTTAACGCTTGGCTGTGTTTGGTTTCTCTCGGTTCTACCTGTAAGTCCCACCACCCGGGATTTGGCTTTATCCTTCTGGCTTATTTCTCGTGTATGAACTTGGTTTTCTAATCCATCCCTCTGCCCAACTCCCAGTCTCACAGGACAGAGAATACCCCCATGGCGACAACCATCTTCTCTCTCAATTCTTTTTATCAGCGACAGAAAACATCTGCCAGCTTACAGGATCCCTCCTTCTATGCAGTCTCTTTCTGGACCCTGGGAGGGGGAGGTGACAGCTGTCTCGTGGCAGTTGTGGGGCATCATCATGTGTTGGGGTTCAGCCCGGTGTGTGAGCACACAGGAGGTGTGATTTGTAAAAACAGAAGAGTCAAGTGCCTGAGGACAGGATGGGCTGGTTCGGAGGCTGTTAGCCTTGTGCTGGAGGGAGTCAGGGAGTTTTTGGGGCTTTGAGTGTTGGGGTACACTTGCTACTGGGGAGTTGGAGCATCTCTGAGGAAAGGGGAGGCCATAGTGGAGATCTAAGCTCTCCTTCAACCCTGAGGATGTTGTGAGGTTCTAGAAAATGCTTCCTGCCCGGTGAACCTGTGAGGCTGTGAAAGAGCTGTAGGAGTGAGGTCTGGGGGTTGCCCCTGTAAAGAGGATGCCTCCCCCCGGAGTTGTGGTAAGCACAGGATGAGCCCATTCCTGATAATCGCCCACCGCAGGAAAAGTGAGTTCCCCGAATTTGAGCTGCCATGGCGGCCTGCTGCAGAAGCTGCCTTCCTGGGCCAGGGTCACGAGACCTGAGGACCTGTATCTTTCCCCACACTGCTCCGGTGGCAGGACGGGCAGCCAGTAGTGTGTAGTGCCTGCCCCAGCCCATCGCCCCAGCTCACTGCGTACGGGCTGAACTTTGGATCTCTGAGGTCTGGGACCTCTCGCCTGGCCTCCTTTACCGGCTATGTCCTGGGTCCTGTGACAGCTGGTCAGGTGATGGACTCACCCCCTGGTCCACATTGAGTTCACGGTTCGGTGGAAGATGCAAGAAATGGGTCTGGTGATGGGAGCAGCTGCGAGAAGACTATGCTGGCCCACCTGGGGGAGATGGCGACGAGGCGTTGGGCATGGGGAGGCTGAAGAACTGTTAAGTCCCTGCTAAGATTCCAGTCTAATCACTTGGTGTCTGCTGGGAGGCAAGGCCAGGGGCCTGGTTCCCGTGTGCACATCATCAGGGCTGGTCTGTGCGCTGTGACTAGTTCTTGCTCTGTGAGCTGGGGTGTGCTGTCTTTATAGGTTGTGACCTCCTGCTGGGCATCTTGCTTGACAAAGTGATTATGCACAGGTCTAAAGAGTACATACTTGTATAGGGAAAACAAAGGAATGTCTTTCCTGGAAGGAGCCCTGCCCCCACCCACTCATGGAAAGTAGATGCTATCAAAGCCAGTGGTGTGTGGCCTGCAGGTCACAGGCTGCGGGCCCCCTAGGGATTGGTCTGTGGAGTACTGGACAGTCCAGGGATGGACTGGCCCCTCTAAGGTTAGCGCCCTGTGGACACCTGGGATTCTGAAGGCCATTCTACCTTTGCTCTTTCTGCTCTGTCTTGTGTCATGACGGCCTTGCCCGTCTAGGGTCTTGGACATTCTGGGCTCTCTGCAGGATGAGAGCTCCTTGGGAAGTCTGGGGCCTGGGGTCTCCTCGGGCTGATGGGATAATGGTGAGAGTGTCAGCGCCATCAGCAGCATGAGGCTGTACTTCCCCTTTAAGGCTCAGGTCATCCTATGGGTACCTCTTGGACCCCTGCTAAGTGCCAGGTGCTTTGGAGTCACCAAATCATGGGCATCTTCTCATGGAGACTCGGTGCTTTGGTGAGAAGATGGCTGCCTCTCTAGCCAGGGACTTCTTTCTCACCTGCTCGCTCCAGGGCTCATCCTGGGAAGAGCTGCTCTGACGTGAGCCTTGAGCTGGCTGGGAGCAGAGCTGAGCAGGGTGCGCTAGGGATTGAGTGGGGATTACAGACTCATCAGCCGGAGGCCAGAAGAGAACTTGCTTGGAGAAGAGAAGGGGATTAGTTTTATTTTTATTCCTGCGATGTGGGGGAGGCTGGATGTCTGGGCGTGGGGGTGGGGAGCTCAGGGGACCACACCTGTTCATCTTGTCCTCCTTGCCCCTTTGTCAGCATCCCCCTGGGGAATCTTCTAACTCATTCTGTACAGGTAACGCTCCCTTACCTACAGCCCAGAATGTTCTCCCTTTCTAGCAGCCCTCAGGGCTGTTTTTGCTTTGCTGGGTATAAGGTAGATGAATGATCAGGGTTCTTATTCTTCCACCATTGACCTCTATGACGGGCACCTGTGGTCTTGCACCCTCCCCATGATTGTACCTGCGGGGCCCGTGGCTGTGCGCATGTGTGAGTGGGCTCGCCTGGGTCTGGGAGGAGGCGATAAAGGGGCAGCATCACCCAGGGAGGAGAGCATGGAGCTAGAAGAGGCCAGAGAGGGAGCCCAGAGAAAGAGAAGATTCCTGGGGGACAGTGCGGGGGGGTGGGGGGGGAAGGCTGGGAGCTGTTGCCTGCTTGCAGTTCAGCCTCCACCCCACCCCTGCCTAGCTCCCCCCAACACTGCAAGATGGTTTTCTCTCCTAGGTCAGTGGCTGTTTTAAGTCATCTTCCATTTTTCTCTGTAGGAGTTGGACTCTGTCTTCTAGGTCCCCTTGACTATCTGATTACTTGTTGCCATATCAACCGCAATAACAGTGATTGTTGAGTGGCTACTTCCTGTTGGGGAGGTGCCTGGCTCCCTTGTCTATCAGCCTCTCAACTCTTTGAAACTAGGCGGAGCATCTGATGCCCGTTTTATAAATGAGAGAATGGAGGGTCAGGAGTGGTGGGTCCCAGCTGAGACCTGTCTTCTGCTGCTCACCTGGTGCTGGGCTGGATTGTCTGTCCAGGCCCTCAGCATGCCCCCCGCCCCCCCCCCCCGTCCCCACCATGCAGTGGCAGATGTGCTATTCCCCTGGGGCCCCTGCACCCTGTACTCTGCCTGATAGTTACCAGTTAATAGCTGGAGTGGTCAGGGAGAGGAGGTGGTGGGTGACCCCTGGAGATTAAATGGAGATTAAATTGATGTGAAATATATATAAATAAATTATTAAAAAAAGTAATTGCTGACTAATCAGCCACAGCTTGGCCTTGGTGCATTTCAACTCCTCTTCCTCTCCATTCCCTGCCTGTGTGTCTGTGGAAATCCTCTTGCCTGAAGTGCAAAATTTATTCAGGAAACCCACGGTCTTGTAAGCAGCCTGTTGCAACGTGGGGAGCCGCCAGGCTCAGCCTGCGTAGGCTTTTATTGGCTCCAGCAGTTACACAGACACCAGGCAAGGCTGGGAAGCAGGTGAGTTCCCCAACACCCCAGGAATCTATATCCTCTTTGCCTGGTCTCTCATACTCCCTCAGATGCTCGTGCTCTCTGTGCCCCTTTATCCCCTCTCTCCCCTTACACAGGCGCACACCCACTGGGCCGCATAGTCATGGGGAAGGTGGGGTACCCCAGGTGCTGGTTAAACAGGCAAATGGAGGGAAAAGACAGACCAGGTCATTTGCCCTACACCCGCCCTTCCCTGACCCAACTAGAGTCACTGGTCCCGTCCTCAAGGACAAGGGTAGATGGGGTCCAAGGCTCCTAACTGGTCCTGACCTCCGCCCTGCTCCACCCCCTCGTGGGGTCTCAGGGAGGGTCCCCCTTGTTCCTACAGTGCAGCAGCAGCCATGGCCAGTCTCCCCTGGCGAAGTCTCACACCCCTGAGTGTGGGCTCAGCGTCCTGTGCCTTCCTGCCCCCCCCACCCCCAGCCTTTTGTAAATGTATCACAGCAGCCAATGACCTCACTTCAGAAGCTGCCTGCTCGCCTGCTCTGAGACCACGGACCTGCCTCCCCCATGGCGGGGAGAACAGTAGGGATCCTCCTGCCCAGGTGGGACATGCTGCAGATAAACTGACCATGACCCCGTGTGCCCCTGAAGGTGGTCCCCTGCAGCCTCTGGGCCCTCTTCCCTGGGCAGCAGCCTGTGAGCTGGCAGGGGGCCCTTTACATAGAGATGTTCTGGTCTCTGGAGACTGGTGAGCTCAGCCCCCCACTTAAAGAGATTAGTGGAGCAGGAGGTCTGGGCGTGTTTGGCCGTCTGGGTCCGCCCAACCTGGCCTGGCATCGGGTGTGCTTTCTTTAAAAGTAGTCTTTTTCTTCTTGGCTAATTTTAGGGTTACGGCTGACTTAGGGAGCTGTCACACAGAGCTGTCTGCGGGTTCCCAGTCTCCTCCACGGTCAACCCCTCCCCTGAGGACCTCACCGGTGTCAGAACTGAGAAGCAGATGTTGGCCCCTTCCTAGTCCCTGAACCCCAGACCTTATTTGGGTTTCAAGTTCCCCCACCCCTTCACATCCCTTTTTCCGCACCAGGAGCACCCCAGGACGCCCTGCTGCTTTTAGCGGCACTGTGTTGGGGGCCTCAGGGGGTCTGTGACCGTTTCTCTGTCTCCCCTCGCTTTCCATGACCTTGGCTGAATGGCATCTGCCTTTTGTGCATTTCTGGTGGCCACACTGCCCACAATGCCTGGGGTGGGGAGCTGTTGAGGGGCTCTGTGTCTTGATGTTGAAAGTAAGCGGGGGGGGGGGCAGGGCAACCGAGGCTGCCTGCTGCTCAGGTCTCACTGCTTGAGCATGACGATGCTTCTGTGTTCTCAGGTGAGCTCAGGAGGGTCCCTAGGAGAGGGCGAGAGTAAGGCCCGCAGTGAGCATAAAGCACATGTCTTTGAAGAAGCCCAGCGTGTGCTCAGCACTGAACAGATGTTACCTATCTCAACTGTCAGTTCCCTGACTAGATGTCATCTACCTTGACTATCAGTTCCCTGAATAGATGTCACCTATCTTGACTATCAGTTAACTGTTCTAGAAGGGTGAGGGGGTGGGGCTCAGGGGACGGAAGCTGAAAGGAAGGGCTGCAGGTGAAATCGAGATTGTTCTGTTTCCTTTCAGTGTCCTTGAGAGCGGGGTGCTGTGCGGGGTTGGGGGGAAGGGAGGACAAGTAGAGGAAGGTGAGGACCAGAAGGGCCCCTGGGCTCAGGAGCCAGCAGGAGGTGTTTCCAGACTCCCCTTCAGTGGCTGCTGAGATGAGAGGAAGAGCAGGAGGTGTGGTCCTCTCCCCTTGGCAGGCCTCCTGGAGGTTTCTGGGTATGTCCACTCACTGCAGAATTCCTCCGGACTCACCAGGAGAGCACGCCTGCTCTCTAGCAGCTTCTGTCTCCCAGGCTCTGCCTTGAATTCAGGTGAGGTGGGGCAGCTCATCCTGTTCACAGGGACCTACATGACCTGCATGGCTCTCTGCCTCTTTGAGTCAGAGTGGGGACAGGAGTGCAGTGGTCGGAGTCTGGTCCTTGCTCCCCCATGTCTGCATTCTTCCTTGGTGCATGGTGGATGTTTGGCATACGTGCCCCCATGGGTGAGTGAAGGCAGCTTTCTGGGTGGTTGGCCTCCCTGACCACAGAGTCCTTGTTGGCACGGCAGTGCCCCCCTCCTTTCTTGAGATGACCTTCCCTCCCTTTCCATGGCTGCTTCTCTAGAGCTCAGGTCCTGAGAAGCCCCCATCGGTAGGAGTGGCACGTGGGGATGGAACTTTGGCGACTGGTTATCCAACCGGTGGCTAAGCTCTTGGCAAACACACATATAGGATGAGAAAACATAGACCGCGCGTTAAAACGTGAAAGGAAATATCCGACTTCCCAGACTATGTAGACATAATATAGCAAGTAACAATTAATATTGTTCCTCCCCAGGCTTACCGGCTTTGGAAACGAAAACACAACCTCTAAATAACTGGGGTAACTGAGTTGGTCAGGCTTTGTCCGCCATCAGCCTCTATGACCAGCGCCTGTGGTGTTGCGCCCTCCCTGTGATTGTGCACACCTGGCCCAGTGGGTGTGCTCATGCATGAGTGGGCTCACCTGGGCAGGGCTCACCTGGCCCCTTCCCTGGGAGGGGAAAAAGGGGCAGAGTCATCTTGGTGGGGGGTACAGAAAGAAAGAATGCTAGAGGGTCTGGGCCAGACACGGTGGCTCGTACCTGTAAACTTCAGCCTATGAAGTAGTCGGGGTTAGGGATCACGGTTCCGGTCCCGCCTGGAGCCCGTAGCAAGACCTAGTTCCAAAAAATAGCTGGGCGTGGTGGTATGTGCCTGTAATCCCAGCTACCTGGGAAGCTGAGGCTGGGGATTGCTTGAGTCTGTGGTACCCCAGGCAATGTGAGCCTGCAGTTCCACGGGCAAAAATAGCAAGACCTAGTCTCAAAAAAAGAAAAAAACGCTAGAGGGTCTGCTGGAGAGAGCCCAGAGAAAGAACATAAAGATTCCAGGGATGGGGTCACTTGCTTCCCTGCCCCCCTGCTCCCTTGCCCCCTGCCCCCCTGTCCCCCTGCCAACTAGCCTGCCTGCTTGCCATCTGGTTGGCCTAGGTTCCCTGCCTGGTGGGCCTGTGGACCTGGTTCCCTGAGAGCATGAAAGCTGTCAAACCCACCAGGAACTGACACTCTTCTTTAGCTGCTAGATGAAGACCCTCCCGAGACTGGGATGTTTGTACTACATGGGTTAAAAAGAGAAAAATGGTTATTTAAAGATTTGTTGGGGTTATTTAGTTAAAAAGGAATAATAAATGAATGAAAGTGAGGGGAGTAGACCTTACAGCAGAAGCAGAGTTCAGAGCAGCCCTCTGCCTTTAAATACATGGTAGAAAATCACATCATTCAAGTAAATGAGCTCAACTTCATCACCCACATGTAACTGCCTCTTCCTGAGGGACCCGCTGAGAGTTGGTATTAAAGTTGCACGGTGAGCAAAAACTTTCTGGAAAGGCAGAATCTGATTCTCTGCCTTAAAAGCCACGGTCATGGGCAGCTGATAAGGATTCAGCGGAGTGCTGGACATTTCCGGTGGATTAACGAACTTAATCCTCAGTGTAATCTGTGAACTTGTTACAAATAGGAAACCTGGGTACAGAGAGGTTAAGTAACTTCGTTCAAATTGGCACAGCTACTAAGTGCCACAGCTTGGTTTCCCACTCAGACTGTCAGCTGTGTCGCTATAAACCTGCACAGATGGAGGTTTTATGCCCCGGTATCTTTTTCATTCATGCCTCTGGATTAGTTGGGTTGAGTTTTATTGCAGCAGCCTGTGCAATAAGCAGGTGTGTTATGGTGGGAGGGTCGTCTTCAAGCAGTGTGTGCAAGATAGCACAGAGCCCTGGGCTCCCACAGACCTACTTTTGCTTCTAACGCTGACACTAACAAGCTGAATCACCCAGGATCACTATTTAACCTAATTAGGTAGTTGCCTCATCTGTCGAATGGGGAAAGTCACACTTGTTGCCTCATAGGGTTGATGTGAGCATTAAATATATTATTGACCCTGCGTTCCTGAAGGGAACATGCATGTGTTCAGTACCTGGGTGGTGTGGTGGGCCTCTGGCCTGCAAGGGTGGCCCCTGGGACTTCCCCTTGTCCTCTGTCCTTTGACCCATGGCCTGGGGCTAATCTGCTAAGGAGCTATTTATTCCCCTGTGTCTTTATCTCCCAGGTAGGGCCAGTTCTTGCCTCCAGTTGTTCAGCAAGAACATTCTGAAAGTCAACACTAGACGCTCACCTGTGGCGTCTCTGTCCTCTGATTTCCTCCTGAGTCATCTGGTGAGGGCACTGGGGAAGAAGCAGCTCCGTGGAAAGGGAAGTGCTCCCTCTGGGAGGCTCTGCCTGCCAGAGAAGCCCAGTGTAGGCGGGAGAACTGGCTGCTGGAGACTGGCCACTTCACCTCGAATGGGGAACAGAGAGTTCTGAGAACCTGCCAGGAGCTGCTGAGAGTTCCTGGCTCTCTTGGTGAAGGAAGAGGGACTGGAAGAAGCAGACAGATGCTGGGCGGTGTGTGTGTGTGGATGCATGTTCACGTGATCGGGGTCCTCGGAAGGGGCCGTGTGGTTTCTGGGACTCACAGACTCATCTGGGCGGAGAGGGAACTGGTGTGGGCAGGAGAGAGAAAAATTAGGCAATGCTGCCCCTTGAACCAAATTTACTGGGCGATAATCCAGGTTTAATAAGAAGAGCCTGGGTCTCCAAGCGGCTGTGTGGAGAGGGGAGGAGGTGGTGCAGGAATTGGTGCTCATCGCCCCAGCAGGCTTGTGCCAGGAGGTCTCTGCCTGCCAGCCGGCCACACCCTGTATGCCTGCAGTGGGGAAACAGCCCCGATGGCACTGCCTCATCCAGAGGTGCTGTCTCATCACCTCTGTGATGGTTCCTTTCAACCCAGAGCCCCTGGACTTCTGTCTTATCCTAGACCCTCTGTCTCCCTGGGGGGCCGGCACCTGTACTGGGGTGGGGGAGGGAGAGGCCAATGAACCTCCTTGTAGGGGGTGGCTTCCCTTTTCCTCAGGCCCTTCCACTGCTGTGGGCTCTGTTCTGGAGAGCTCCACCAGGAGTTGCTGATGGCCAAAACCGCTGCTGCAGCTGTAGTTTGATATGGTGAGCAGTGAGGGGGCTCTGTCTTCGCCCTGCTTCTTTTAGAAGGCACCGTTCATCAGCTTGAGTGGCTTCACAGCTAGCTGAGCTTGCTTGCTGCCTTGCCCTCTTGAAGACAGGACTCTACAAAACAGCTGAGAGTGGAGCCACTTTGAAGTGGGTGCCAGCTGCCTGCCTCGCCCTCCCTGGCTTCCCTGGTGGTTTCCAACCCTCATCCTGGGGTCCCACAAGCTCCTTACTTGATAGGAAAATCGAGGCGCCCCAGAAGCAAGTACTATCCCCCAGCCATGGATGCCTCTCCCTGCCCTGTGTCTCCTGTGAGGCACGCTGAGCTCCTCATGCTCCCACCATGCTCTCCGTGCTCCCACTATGCTCCCTGCACTCCCACTATGCTCCCTGCACTTCCACTATGCTTCTCTATACTCCTGCTGTGCTCTTTGTGCTCCCACTATGCTCCCTGCACTCCCACTATGCTTCCCTATACTCCTGCTGTGCTCTTCGTGCTCCCACTATGCTCCTTGCACTCCTACTATGCTCCCCATATTCCTGCTGTACTCCCCATGCTTCATTTATGCTCTTTGTGCTCCTACTATGCTCTCCATACTCCTGCTGCTCTCCCTGTGCACCCACTATGCTCCCCTTGCTCCCACCATGCTCCTTGCATTCTTGCTGCTCCGTGATCGCCAGTGTCAGCCAGGTGTAATGGACTCAGCCAGGCCTTAGGACAGACCCCCTGAGCCGGGCCCCAAAGTTGCGAGTCAGTGGCTCACATCAGTGGCTCCCATCAGAGGCCTGAGTGACTCGCCATTTCTCTGACCTGCAGATTCTTGGCTGCAGACGCACGTGGGGCTGTTGATCTGGCGTGGGTGCCCCCCACACATGCCCTGTGGTCACCTGGCGCCTGCTAGGAGCTCTGGGGGTGGCAAATGTGCTTTTCTTATGTGACCCGATGAAGAGGGACGCCCAGAAGGCCGTGGAGAGGGCCAGACGTGGAGTGGGAGGAAACGCAGAGGAAGTTGTGCTGGGTTCTGGGCCCTGGGTCTTCCCCTGGCTCTGGCCTGCCAGGAGGTCGCTCCCTCACTGTCCCCCTGGGGGACACTTGCGGGTGAGCGGGGACCTGGAGCCTGGCTTCTGGCTCCATCACTGATGTCCTGGCAGGAGAGGCAGCAGCGGAGGCTGCATGTGGGAGGAAGTGGGTGGCCAGGCTCGTGGTTCTTGGGGACGTTTTTTCATTGCAGCTGACATTGCAGCTACCCTAACGTCCTACAACCACAGCCTTGATCCTTCGATAAAGATGCGCAAGTTCTTTTCGCGGCTGTGCTCAGTCATGGGGCAGGAGATAGCCGGTGTCAGGTGCTCTCCCGGCCGTTGGGGTTCTGGGGTGTCTGAGGCCTCCCTGGCCTGGCGTCTCCATCTTGGGGGGGGGCTGGTGGTCACATCACAACACTAGGATGATGGCCTCTTCCTCCCTTGGGTTTTCTGACCTGGGCTGACTCTTAGATTTTTAGACGGAGAACACCACGGTGGAGGACCGTGCCCGGGGGTGGGGCACACTGGGAAACCCAGCTGCTTCTTCTGGCTCGTTCTTGCTCATACCTCGTTACTTGGCTTCAGGTTCTGGTTTGTCCATTTCTCCAGCAGAGACGTGGACGATGGCATCTGCAAGGCTGCACGCAGCTCAGTCCTGTGTGTTTTCATCTTCTCCCCCCTTTAGCGTTGCTCATTCCAGTAGCCACAGAGGAGTCGTGTGGCTGGGTCTTACATGCGTCGCTTTATGGAGTTCAGGGCAGGTGCTGCACACGGCACAAGGAATGTGAAAGCGTTATTTTGTCCTCACAGAAAGCCCAGGAGCCCCTCTTGCTTCCTGCTTTGCAGGTGAGCAAACTGAGGCCCAGAGATGTTAAACCAGGTGGCGAAGGCTCAGTGACCAGTTGCTGATGGAGACGGTCCTAGAGCTCAGTTCTCCCGGTGCTGGGCAGCTGAAGTTACAGACTTGACCTTGAGTGCGAGACCTTCCTGAACCAGGCCGGCTGCTCACACAGCCCCCCTGTGGGCCTCACAGTGGCCATGAGGCGTGTGGGGTGGGGCCTGCTGCAGCGGACAGCCCACAGCCGCAGGGACTTGCTGGAGGTCTCGTCAGTCACTGGTGACCACATGTCTCTCTCCAGCTCACACATGTCCAGGGAACAGACCAGGCCTGCTCACAGCTCAGGGGGCTGCCTCCGGTACAAATGTCAGGGCTCTCAAAACTGCAGGTCATCATGGAGCCCTAGGGGCCTCCCCTTAAAGCCCCCCTTTCTGCTTCCCCAGCTGCAGGACATAGGTGTTCCCACCTGGAAACCTCCCTGGTTCCTTCCACAGGTGGCCTCATGCCCCTGCCATGGCACACATGCCTGTGTGTAGACGCTCTGTGAGAGTGTGTACGTCGAGTGTGTGTGGGTGTGCATGCACATACACAGGTATCTCAGCTCAGTGTGGGTAAGAGATCTCTGAGCAGAGGAAAGTCTCTGTGGCCTCCCTGGGTGGGGTAAGGAACCCTGGACCGTCCCAGAGGCTGTTTTCCAGTGAGGCTTACAGAGGTCATTCTTGGGGGACAGAGGCTATGGTGAGGCCCAAGTTCCTGATCGTAGCGGGAAATGTTTGCCCTTGAACTTCAGAAACCTGTGCAGAAATCCAGGATGCTATCTCGGCCCTGTGAGGTATGCATTCTGCCAAAGCTGGTTCTTCCCCCTCCCCCCCCCTTTTTTTTTTGAGACTAGGTCTCGCTATTTTTGCCCGTGGAACCGCAGGCTCACATTGCCCAGGGTACCACAGACTCAAGCAATCCCCAGCCTCAGCTTCCCAGGTAGCTGGGATTACAGGCACGTGCCACCACACCCAGCTATATTTTTTTGGAACTAGGTCTCCCTGTGTTGCTCTGGGCGGGACTTGAACCGCGATCCCTGGTTCCCGCTGCGGCTTCCTAGGCTGCCGCTTACAAGCATGCGCCACCGTGCCTGTATTCCTTTGATTCCCTCTTGTCCTGGCTCTGCTCAGGGTGGTGTTGTCTGCATGTGGGGGCCACCAATGAGTGACATTTTGATAGCAAGTGACAAAAGCTGCTTCTGGCTAGAGGGATTAAAAAAAAATCTGTGGAGCTGATTGAGAGAACATGGGGGAAGATCTTAGAGCCAGCTGGGATCCTCTAGGGACCCAGCAAGGTGAAGACAGGGCAGGGGTTGCTTAAGTGTCTCCCACATGGCTGTTGGGTGCCGCCACCGGACTGGGCATGGCTCACAATTCAGACTCCCCAGGGGACGAGTCACTATCTTCCTGGATCACCTGTAGCCCAGAGAGACACTATCTTCTACTGTGATGATAGTAAGCAGCCCTGACCTCGGGACTTTAATTAGTGGGCAAAGATAGGTAGATAAGGGGATGGTCTGTGGGTGGTGATGGTGGCTGCCAGCTTGCACTAAAGGCCTGGAGGAATAGGGAGTTTTTAAATTTACCAGACAGTGTGTGTGCGTGTGTTTGTGGGGGGGGAGGGGGGGCAGGAGGCTGGAGTGTCAGCACAGGTGCAGCCAGAAGGCTGTGGGAGCTGAGTTTTAAAGCCTAGGTAAGACTTACCAGGGGTTGAGTGCTTTTAGGAAGTCCTGGTATGCCGGGAGGGGGTGAGGGTGGGGTGGTTGGCTGGGGAATTGGAGGCTTGCAGAGCCTGGACCACCTGCAGCCCAGAGAGAGCACTGGTGGGGCTTCCTCTGAAAGATCCCCTGGGCTCTGGTACATGTCTGGGAGGTGCTGCCACAGAGAACCGCAAGGTGGAATCACCCCTAGACAGAGGTACTGGCTTTGTCTAACTTTCAGTGCCTGTGGCAGCTCCTTGGAAGGTGGTCTTCACTCAAACTTGGGTTCCTGTGGTTCCAGACAAGTCAGGGTCAGCCAAAGGAGACTCCCCTGGTGGTGGGAGGATCCCCCATTTCCAGGGGAGTCCCCAGTAACTCCAGCCTCCTCTGGAGCAGGGGGCAGATGGCTTCTTGGCCGTGACTTCTGAGAGCTGGAGAGGGACCGGTCTCAGCCTTGATGGCTTTGGGCCACTGTGTGTTGTGGAGAAACAGGAGCTGGGGGGGCCAGGCTGCTCCCCTCCCCCCTCCTCCGGGTCTGGGGTAGAAGCAGCATGTGCAGCACACAGGTCTGGGGAGAACCTTCAGGAAGAATGGAGAAGCAGCTGGCCATGCTGGGCGGGGATGGAGCACTTCCTTTTGCGATTCTGAGGAAGCTGAGTGAGATGAAGAAACCCGGGATCCGGGGCTGCTGGGCGCTGGCAGGAGAGCTTCCTTTTCCTTATAAACAAGCTCCCTGACAGGGAACGCAGGGTGCTCTATCCTTTGCAGTGGGTGGTTTCTGGAAACTGGACATCTCTGCCCTGCCCTGAGGGTTTGAAGCGCAGGCTTTGAGGGGATGGTGGCTAGCAGCTGCTTTAATCCAGACTCCTAGTAGGGTGCACTGTGCGCTGGAGAAACCTGGAGGAGCAGAGGGTGGAGAGCCAAAGGATGAGCTAGCACCTGGCTGTCTTCACCTTTGAGCTGTGTGACGTGAGGCCGGCCTCCCAATCTCTCTGTTTTAGGGTCTCTGACTGGAATGAGTTCTGTCATGTCATCAACAACCCCCCCCCCAAGCCCAGTGCTTAGGGAGTGTGCCGGGATACTCAGAAGTGCAAAGGTGTTTTAGATTTATTATTTATTTCTTACACAAGCCTGTGATATGGACCTAGTGTTGTTATTAACCTTTTGACCCAGTCAGGTTAGTAACATGCAACGCCCCCCTTCCTCACCAGACTGCTGTGGCAAAAAAAAGTCAGTGGATTGTAGGGCCAGGATTTCAATTCAGACAGTGATGCTGTTGGGTTGATGGGTCCCCTAGCTGTTTGGAGCTGTAGAGGCGTGTGTGCGTAGGTGCACGTGCGTGCGTGCGTGTGCGTGAATGACCACAGTCCTTGGTGGGCACCGGGTGCAGTGGCCCCTGCATGTGTCTCTGACCTCACCTGCTCCCTCTGTCCCCACAGAAGCAGCTGGTGCAGGATGATGATGCAGACGAGGTGGAGATCGCCATTGACAACACGGCTTTCATGGATGAGTTCTTTGCTGAGGTAGGTGACCTTCCGGTGTTGTTTTTTTTCTCAATGTCCACAGGAAGCACAGTTTCTTTAAGATAAGAAAGAACCGCTGGGCACAGTGGCTCATGCTTGTAAGCTTCAGCCTATGAAGCAGCCGGGGCTAAGGATCGCGGTTCGAGTACCGCCTGGGGCCTGTAGCGAGACCTGGTTCCAAAAAAAATAGCTGGGCGTGGTGGCGCGCACCTGTCATCCCAGCTACCTGGGAAGCTGAGGCTGGGGATTGCTTGAGTCTGTGGTACCCCGGGCAACGAGAGCCTGTGGTTCCACAGGCAAAAATAGCAAGACCTAGTCTCAAAAAAAAAAAAAAAAAGGTAGAACCCTCAGCTCTCCCAAGGTGGAGGAACCCCCTTGCTGGGGTGGGGTGCGCACACTGAGGAGTGGCAAGGAGATGTTCTTTTCTGTGCTTATTTGGAGGGGTTTGGATTTTCAGTCTTGTGAAGAAATGTGAGTAGAAGAGTCACAGGTCATTAAAGAAATGCTCGGGGAGTGTCAGGCGGCAGGAGTTTTGTCACGCCAGCCTCTCCTGCACACAGGATGTCATTCAAACACAGAATCAGCAGTGGGTCCCAGCCTTGAGAGTGAGAACACTTCAGCCTTGTGACTCAGATGGATTTGTTCTTGCTAAAGATCTCCTCTCTTTCTTTCTCTTTTTTTCTTTTTAATTCAACTTTGGTATTTTATTTTCTTTCGTAGGGTTCAATATGCAAACAAAACAAGACAAAAAACTGTGTGTTTAAGATTAAGAAAAAAGGCCAGGCATGGTGGCGTGTGCCTGTAATCCAAGTGCTGGGAGGCAAGAGGCCCCGGATCGCTTGAGTTCATGGGTTTGAGACTACCCCGGGCAACATAGCAAGACCTAGTTTCAAGAAAAAAAAAAAAAGAGGTTGAGAAAAAACATATTCTAAAAAATATGAGTGGTATCTTTGTTTTTCAATAATTACGTATATATTTTTGTATCATGGTACATATATTTTTATATCATGGTCTACTCTGAGGTTCTCCCAACCCTGTGTCACCTGTGAACTTTCATCTTGATCCAAAGTCATGTTTCTTTGACTTATTCTGGTGATAACTGAGAAGCTGAGAAACCACCAGCTTACCAGGCAAGGAAGGAAGGGCCGCCCTGTCTACAGATAGCTCTGGGGTCCCGGTGCTGTGAGAACTGGTGGGAGGTGGTGGAGTCTGGGGTAGGGAGGAGCTACTCCGACTCGGCATCACGTGGGCTTGAATCTCAGCCCCACGCCACGCCACCTGCCGCTCCTGTGGTGGTTTCACCCATGCTTGGTTCCTTCCCTGTGCACGGGTGGATGAGCTCATGCCCATGGTGTGTGGACAGGATTACCCGGGGCTCCCCCACCCTCCTCATCAGAGGTGCCCTCTGAGGGAGGAGCCAGGCGAGATCAAAGGCCCCCGGAGTTTTGTTCTGGGGGACGTGGAAGGAAATTGTCTTTCTGTTCCCTGGTGGGGTGGACTGGCCTGCCGGATGCCCCTGCAGCTTGTGCCTCTGATCCCGCCTTGGAGACCCAGATGCATGAAAGAACAGCCTCCCTCCTGCAGGGGGGCCAGTGCTGAGTGAGACCTTCAGAAGTGCAGGCGCCGCCGGAAGGTCTTGCTCACACGTGGGTTATGGTGAGACAAAACAAAGGAGCAGACAAAACCAATGAACCCTACAAGGCTGGCTTTGGACTTGAGACAGCCGGAGTGGGGGGATGGGTTATGTGGTGCCTGGGGCCAGGGCCCCGGTGGTAGGGGACTGTGGGTGACATGGTGAAGAGGACTTGCATTGGAATAGGTGTGAACTGACGCTGTAAGGCGTATACAATATTGTAAATGAGTGTCACCTCAAGAAAAAAAGCACAATTAGAAAAAGTGAGCTGCATTTGGAAAATTAAAGTGAAGCGCTTTCTCTCTATCAGAAGGGATCTTCTCCAACTTCTCTCTCACAGGTGAAGGGGGTTGTAGAGGCAGTGACTTCTGCAAGCGGGAAAGAAGTGGGTTTGACTAGAGCAAGATAGATGTCTGAGTTGGTCACCAGGCATTTAAGGGGGGTCAGCCTCAGACTAGCCACTGTACCTGGGGAGTTTGAATTCCAGCTCTGGGGATCAGGAATGCAGGTGCTCACCTCTCCATGCTGCCCAGAGCAACCCCTATGTCTGGGAAGCGCTGTCTGACCACCTGGGCTGTAAGAGGATGGGTGTTTTTGGAGACTAAGCAAGACCCCAAGACCACCACTTTCCTTACTACCTAGTGGTAAAAGCCTTCTGCTATACTGAGGGTGGGAAGAGCACGATCTTTGAGGTTAAATTAACTAAGCGTGATCGTGGGCATGCGCCTGAACGTCTGCCTCAGTGGGCTGACCTGTGAAGTGGGGAGAAAAATATCCACATCACAGGTTAGTTGGGGCTGAAAGGTGTGAAGGTTCGGGATGGGGGGGCCCAGCCAGGGCTGGTGCAGATGCTGCTCCCCCTTTTCTCATCAGGGAGAGCAGAGAGGTGGAGTGCGGGGGAGGGGGGGGGGCAGAGACATTGGCAAGGGGGCCCACAGAGTCTGCACCCACACGGCCTGGGCTGGTGGCATCAACAGCCCCAAACTCCAGTTTCTCTGAGCTGGGAAGAACGAGCTCACCTGCTGGGGGTGTAAGTCTAAAGTCAGGAGGAACTTGGGGTACCCAGCACAGCCTCTGCACAGAGCGTGAAGTTTCTGTTCTCTCCATTCTCTTGCACAATATCTCTGCGATAAGCACACGGGGCAGTGTCTCTCATAGCACGTGGCCTGGAAATAGCCTCAGCAGTGGGGTTAGGGACATTCCAGACACTGGGGGCCCGGGGCCCGGGGCCCTCTGCAGGGTGTGCAGAGAAGCGTGTGTTGCAGGGAGGCACTCGAGATAGACCTGGTCATGAGCGCTGGTTCCCGCAGCAAGTCGCCTGGTGTGTCTGCCAAATGGACAGGGCAGGTCAGGGCGTCATCTGCAGGTGCAGATGACGTCACAGGGCGGGGTACTTTCAAGACATGCCCTGTGCCCTAAAACACAGGAGTGGCCCTGTCAGCTGCTCAGCTTGTGCAGGGAAAACCAGACCCTTGGGTGGTTCAGGCCTTCTTGGCTGGTGAAGCCAAGGAGTCCAGTAATGATAAACCTCAGCTTTTTGTCCACGTGTATTTTCTTGGAGCTGTTTGCTCAGTCGGCAGGAAGAGCAAAGTTTCAGATGCTGCAGAATCTGCCTGAGAAGACTCGCAAGGTTCACTGACCCTTCATCAAAAGACAGTGGGGTGTTCACCATCTTGCAGCTGGTGTGTCGGTGCGGGGATCCCACAGGCCCCTCAGGTGGCCTCACTCTGCACTAGCACCTTATTGATAAAAAAGAGGCTGCTAGAAAAGCCCCCCAAATCCTTTTTTCAGGGAAGAGCACTCCCCCTCCAGGCTGACTCCCTCTGTGGCTTGTTGGTTGGTGGTGGGTTGTGAGGTTGTGGCTACTTTGCTGCAGAGGATGATGGGAGAGTAAGTTCTGTACGGGGCACAGGTGCTGGCTTCATCCTCCAAGGCTAGTAGCATCGAGGCTCCAGCAGAGTCTGAGCTTACCTGTTAGAAGGGACAGGGCAGGAGTGGCTGGAGTAGGGGACCACCAGTCACAGCACTTAGCATGATGGCGATGGTGGTTGGCTCAGCCAGGCTTGTTGAACCGCTCCATGTCCCTGTACTGAGATTTCTTTTTCTTTTTTTTTTTTTTTTTGGAGACTAGGTTTTGCTATGTTGCCTGGGGGACTGTGATCTCAAGCGATCCCCAGCCTCAGCCTCCCAGGTAGCTAGGGTTACAGGTGCCTGCCACTGCACCCAGCTGCTTTTTCGAGACCAAGTCTTGCTTTGTTGCCTGGGGTAGACGCGAACCTGTGAATTCAAGTGATTCCCTAGCCTCTTGCCTCCCAGCGCTTGGACAACAGGTGTGCACCACCACGCCCAACTTTGCCACTGAGATTTCAAATGGCATGTTTACTTATTCGACTCCAAGAAGTTCAGGGAGAGGAGCCTCCGCCTCAGCATTCATGTTTTTGCAGAGCCCTTTCTGACTGTAATTCTGTTAATAAGGACAAGTGTCTGCATTTCAAAAAGTTATTTGTTTTATAAAGTCATCTTCTGGGGCGTGTCCGAAAACGGCCCATTGTGCAACGGTATGGGCGCGTGCTCAGCTCCTGGTCACCTGCTCCTTTATTTATTCAGACACCTTGGCCGCGTGGGGCCATGTCCATACCAGCCCTGGAGGTTTGAGGCCAGTGGCTGTGGGAGTGGGGCCAGTGGGTCCGTGGCTGTGCAGAGACTGGAGTGAGCTGTCCTGAGGGCTTAGGAATTTGCTAGGTGGGTTTGGTCTTTGATAGGACTAAGAGCCTCTGAAGAAATATGCTGTGGAGTTCTGAGCATTAGGGCAAATCAAGGTGAAATAGCCTCACTTCTTTCTTTAAGTCAGATGCTTGACTAAACTCTGCTTTGGGGGCTCTTTTAATAGCGGCAGGAAGCCCTCATCCGTCATGTGCCTGTTTACTCTCAGTTCTTCACTGCTTTCTGGTTCTCTGTTTGCTCCTGGATGCACCTGCATCCCTCAGTTTCCTTGTCAGAGGGCTTTGGGTGTGTTTGACCTCAGGGAGTCTGCAGTCTCCCAGAGGGAGACGCCAGGGTTTCTCCCCCCTGGACACATCTCCTCAACTTTGTTCCTGCAAACCTGCCTCTCTTTCCCCATTCTGCTGCCCCATTTAAGGTGCCCAGCAGTGAGCTGTGGCTGCAGGCTCGGGCTCCTGACTTTCATCATACCCCCTCCAGCCTGCGGCTGTTCCTTTCCAGAGTGCTTTCCCCATGGTTTCTTGGTCTTTCCAGCTCTGTCTCAAGAATTCCCTCTAGTATGTATGACTTTGGTTAAAATCACTGGTAAGTTTTTTAACCAGCTCAATTCTGAATGCGGCAACCCCGTCCAGCTGAGCTGGGATTGCTGCTAATGAAATCGGGTCAAAAGGGGCAAAAGCCACCAACCAGCAAGCCACAGGGAAAAAGCAGTACCTTTTAAAATGCAGTGTCTGCCGCCCAACTTTCTTAACAGATCCGCATCACCCGTGCGCACAGCAGTTGCCAAAGTCACAAAGCAATTTAAACAACAGGGCTTTATTAACAAGGGAAATTAACCAGGAAAATAAAAAGTCCTTAGTGCTGCAAGTGGCTGGTTATTTCACCCCAAATACCGTTTAGTCTAAAAGTCCCAAGCACTTGTCCAAGATGGTGCCCCTTCAAACCTGCAAGCTGCAATCCTTCTCCAATGTTTTCTCTTTGCTTTTTCTTTCTCCAGCATTCTGAGCTGCTCCACTTCTCCAAGGCTCTTCAAACTTTTCCAACAGATGCTGATGTAAACTCAGCTTTCCAAATATGCTGCCTTGCTGTGGCTCCATGCACTTCCTTTACCAGACCTGCCTTTGGCAGCATCTGGCCACATCCACCAGGCCTGCCCTCAGCAGCCCCTAATCACCCCGGCGTACTATTCTGGCATCTGACTCCATACCTGCTACTTCTCTGCTGGCCACTCTCCCACCTTGCCACCTCCAGCCCACTCTTCCAGGGGGCTTCTCCTGGCCAAGCCATGTGGGTCTGTTCTATCAGTCTGCCATTCTTGTCTCTCCCCCCACTCTCTCCTTGCTCCTTCCTTTGATCCCCCTTTTCCCTGCCCACTAAGGCATTTTGGTGCCCATGCAATGTTCAACTGCATCACTACCCTATATCATTAAGAACATGAGCTTCTACTGGACGAGGTCATGTCTTTTGCATCATAAAAGGAGCGTTGAAGCTCAGTCTTGACAAAACCCTTGAGGACTTGACCTCAGTTGGTGGTTGCTGAGGCTTCTCTGCTTCTTATCATCTGTGTTGGTCCGAAGCACAGATGCGGGCATGCCGAGGACAGTGTGCTGAATGCCTCTAATTTGAGGACTGCTTGGATGGTGCTGTTTTGAGGGAAAAGCAGAGATGTCAGTTGTGTGAAGGAGGAGGAGGCATTTACTGGACCCCAATGGTGCCGTTACCTTCTCACCTTAAATAAGGGGGAGGGGAGGTCCATAATTCATTTTCAGTAAGTGACTGTGTGGGGATTCTTGCATGTCTAGAGGCACATGGAGTTTTGAGGAGACAGACTTTCTGTAGCATGTTCGGGTCCTCCTGCCTGACAGACCTGCATTCTCCAAAGTGGTACTTTTCCTTGTCTGTTTAGATGCCTCTGGCTGGTTAGGTCACAAGGGCAGAGGTCATCTGTGCCTGGAAAATGGCTCCCACCTTTCGGCTGGGTCCGGTGATGAGCAGAGTGTGGTAGTTACGTTGGTTCCACCTGACAGACACCTGCTGTGAGTGGCTGTCCGGCAGCCTGGCCTGATATCCTTGGTGACTGCCTGGCCTGTTATCTTTGACTGTGTTTGCATGTGTGTTACCATCATCTGACATGTCTTAGGCATGTGCTTTGTGTCGAGCGCTGGGCATGTATTATCTCATTTAACCCCCATAAAAATTATGATTTTTCAAGATAATCTTCATTTCACAGATGAGAGATGGAGTGCCAGAGAAGCAGGTGGCCTGTTCAAGGTCATAAAATGACTCAGAGGTTGAGCCCAAACTTGAGCTGGTCTGATTCTCAATTATTAAATGATACCAGTCCCCTGGCTGTCTCACTGTGAGCGTGTGGACAAACACCTTTAAAAAACTGGCATGTGGTAAGAAGAACCTATTAGCCTCACATTAGCTTAATGGTTGAAAAAAGCCTTTTGGACTTTTTCTCCCCTGTAAGTTTCTTGGTAGTCCTGGCCAAGCTTGGATTAGAGAACTGTATCCCAGTCTGTGATCTCGGTGGAAGGCACCTGAATCCATCTCTCAGGCATGTGGACCTGTGGCGTTGGAAGGTGCATGAACTTGGGAGAGAAGATGGGAGCCTCTCTAGGCAGTTCTCAACCCTCTCCCCGGTTCAGGAAACAGGGTGTGTGGTGTCTTACAGATCTTTGGGTTCAAACCTCCTATTACATTTTGCAGCTCCGTCTTTAGGCTGTGGGGCTTTCATGCATAAAGAGGACAGAGGATGCAGATGCTTGTGAAGGTGTGCGGGGCCTTGTTCTGATATAGGCCAGTGACTCAGTCCTCTGTGAGTGTGCACAGCGAGGTCTGAAGCCTCCAAGCAACTCCAAACAAACTCACAAATGGTCCTTGAAGCTTTGGATATCCTCTTAGACTCTGAGTTCTCTCCCCTCCCCAACTGGTGATTCTTTGATTATCTGGCAAATGCACAACAGGAAATTGCACGTAGCAGCCACCACCAAATACCCAGAAAGTCACCTTTGGGAAAACCAACACTTCCAAGAAAACACAAAGACACAACGTTCCAAACAGACAAGCAGCTCTGTGATGGGCCAACTGGTCAGGAAAGGCTGTAAGAATCAGTTTTCAGGGGGAAGCCAGGCTTCTCCTGTGGGGACCTTACCTTACCTGGTCTCTTCTCTCTTCCACTATTGCCCTGCTTCTTTCTCTTCCTCATTTCTCTCTTTGTCTCCACCCTTCATTTGTTTCCCACCTTTCACTTCTCTTTCCTTATTTCCTCCCTCCCTTCCTCTCCTCACACCCCCATCCCTAGCTCTCACCTTGCTGGAGGAGGGTAATGGAGGGGGTTAGGGGTGGCATTGAAGAAAGGCCTGATAAGCTTTGTTGGTGCCTCCCTTTGTGACTCTTCACAAACTTTCCTGGCCTTACTTGGTGCCGGCTTGCACCCTCCCACTGAGGTGGGGACCCCTTGGGTTGTGGGGGGGGGGGCCAGGAACCCCAGGCTTCTCCTTGACCTCTGATTTCTTCAACCTCAGGATGCTGAGGCTGTGGTCTCCAGCACCACCACATTCCACAGACCCCGGTGGCAGGCAGCGTCCAGCAGGGGGCGCTGCCGACCTCGAATCTCCACCTTGCCAGGTTCTTCCTCCTCTTTGACATAGGCTTCCTCCTCTTTGACTCTAGATTGAGGACACGAGACTGAACATTGACAAGATCTCCGAGCACGTGGAGGAGGCGAAGAAACTCTACAGTATCATTCTATCGGCGCCCATCCCAGAGCCAAGTGAGTGCCTCCTCGGCGGGCTCGCCCCGCCCCGTGGTCACGCGGTCAGCCGGCCCTTGGGACTGAGCCACCTCCGCTCTCCTTCCTGCCAGCAGTGCGCGGTACAGGCACTGACCGCAGTGACATCACCCCATGTCACCCCATTCACCCCGTTCACCCCATCTACCCCATCTCCTCTGCCCCCAAGCTCGTGCTGACCAGGCGCAGTCAGCTCTTTCCTTCACTGCATCCATTCTATCCCTGTCCTCCTTGAGTGCTTCTTGCCTACCTCGCCCCTGCCTCGCCTCTGCTCTGGTGAGCCTCCTGCCTGAAATGCTTTTCCCAGTCCCCCCCTTTTCAAATTCCACCAGATCAGGTCCATTTGCTCCCCACCCAGTGTCGCCAGTCCCTCCCCTCCTTGCATTCCTGTTAGTTACCCCTACTTCCCCCTTGTTGTTTTTAGGCTTGGCTTCAGAGCTGTATTTCAGGTCCCTTGAGGATGGAGAAGAGACTTCCCGCCGCCATTTCACTCTGTCAGATTCTCAGGGGCTCATGTCGCTGAAAGGTCAAAATTGAGGCATTTGGGCAGAGCACGTGGGGGTATTCTGGTCACGTGCTTCCCCTCACCTCTTTCCGGCTCTCCTCCCCCATGTCACCTGCACAGTGACTCAGCTTTGTGCCAGGCTGAGTACTCAGTCCTTGGAGACTCGGTCCTGCACCGTCTGTCTTCCGACGCCTCTCCGGACCCCTCTGGCAGGTGCCTGAGTCCTTCCCCTTGTCCGTGACCTTGACCAGACCACACACCTAGTTCCATGTGCATGTCCCATGGAAGCGTTTCCCCGCGGAAGCATTTGTCCTTGTCCCCACTGGACACTGCAGAGGCGGGGTTTGGACCTGCTCTCTGATGCTTTAGTTTTTAGTTCTAAGCTTGTCTCAGGTGCTGCAGGATGGGCCTTGGGCCACAGTTGTGGCTTGCACACCCTAGGGCAGCACTGGGTGCTTAGTAGGTCTGTCATCAGTATTTGCTTCCTCCTAAGCTGATGAGCCTCAGCTGAGACCTCTTTTCCCTTGAGATCCTTCAGACGCTCCATCTTCTGAATGAAAAGGGCATAAATGACTATTTCTTCTAAAAGCTCAGTTCTCCAGGGGTGTGCCCTGGGAAGGCTTGTGGGAAAGGAAGCTAGTATGGCTGGGTATGGTGGCATGTGCCTGTAAGAGGCAGCCTAGGAAGCCATGGCAGGGACCAGGGATCGTGGTTCAAGTCCCATTCAGGGCAATGTAGTGAGACCTAGTCCCCAAAATATAGCTGGGCGTGGTGGTACGCACCTGTAACCCCAGCTACCTGGGAAGCTGAGGCTGGGGATTGCTTGAGTCTGTGGAACCCCAGGCAATACAGCAAGACCTAGTCTCAAAAAAAAAAAAAAAGAGGCAGCTCATGGGCCCCAGCCTGGGTGTTCTTATTTCATAGGTCTGAGATGGGGCCGTGAGAAGTGCCTGCTAACAATAAGCTCTCTGTGAGGCTCTCGGGGTGCACATGCCCTGCGTGGCATCTGGGAAATTGCCGCCCGCCTCCGCTGACAGCTGCTGCTCACAGAGCTGCTAGTCTCTCTAACTGCTCTGCCCGCCTGTGTTTACCCAGAGACCAAGGATGACCTGGAGCAGCTCACGGGGGAGATCAAGAAAAGGGCCAACAACGTCCGGAACAAGCTGAAGAGTAAGAAGGGATGGCAGGGCCCCCCTGGCTCCCCAGACCCCCAACACATGACAGGGTCCAACCCCCTGGACCAAGCAAGCTCAGTCTGGTGGAAGTGACTCTGCCTTTGTTTGTGGTTTGGGCACTGTCCCTGGAATGCCCTTTCACAGCTCTGTGCTTCACCTGCCCTTGACTCACGGTTGGTTGGAGACCAGGGGTGCATTGAGGGCATGGGACCCAGTGCACGTTCAGCTGCTACCTGTGGGCCTTTGTCTCAGCCCCCTGACTTTCCCTCCGTGTCCAGCTTCCCATGCCTCCCTGTGGGCGGGGGTGCAGAAGCATGGAGACTGGTGGGGTCACCGTTCAGCCTGCAGACCTTCCTGGGGTGGGGTCAGTCAGGCTGCCCTCTTTGCCTTACTGCCCACCTCCCTCAGTTTAGCTGCGCAATCGCCATTGGGCTCACATCCTGGGTCACAGGCTGC
This sequence comes from Uropsilus gracilis, assembly GCA_004024945.1. NCBI lineage: Eukaryota > Metazoa > Chordata > Mammalia > Eulipotyphla > Talpidae > Uropsilus > Uropsilus gracilis. The sequence continues at coordinate 28,687 of PVHY01007960.1, forward strand.
ATGGCCCCTGCCTGGGGTCTCCATTCTGCCCAGTGCATGTGGTGGGTGCATCTGACAGCCTTGGCTTGGCCACTCCAGCTACCTGTTCCCTGAGACACGGGTCACGGTGCCTGTGTCATGGGGGTCGGGGAGGTTGTTAGTAGCAGCTTCCAGCAGCGATCACAGCGTGCCTGGCACGGTGCCAAGGGTGGGTGTCTGCATCGTGTCTGCAGTCCGGATGGTGGGGGAGCCCTCACCCCATTTGATGAGTGAGCAAGCAAGAACATGGAGATGCTGGCCAGTCACAATCACACAGCCCATGAGCGGCAGGGCAGAGCCTCAGTCTTGGTGACAAGGACGCCGTTGGCTGCAGACAGACAGCTCTGCTGAGATACCTTCCAGGAAGATCCGGAGCTCGGGGAGGCGTGGCTCACACCTCAGCTGACCTTGTGGGATGGCGCCTGGTGGGGTGTCACCGGGGGTGTGAGCGGGAGGTTTGCAGGGAAGGTGTTGTTCTCAGAAGAGAACAGAACATGTGTGTCTCAAATCACCTGTCTCTGCTCGCCAGGCATGGAGAGGCACATGGAGGAAGATGAGGTCCGCTCATCCGCTGACCTCCGGATTCGGAAGTCCCAGGTACGACGTCCTTGGTACAACCACCTGTGCGTGGTTTCCCCCCCTTTGTCTCCCCCCCATGCAGTTCTTACTTGGGGTTCAATTAGAAGGTGAAGGGGCGCACAGGTGGGGGTTGGGCATGGGCAGCCCTTTGTCATGCTGCCCTCTGGCAGGAGCACAGCCGGGGAGTTAGCTGCCCTCCTTGTTTCCCTGCCAAGGGCCTAGCAGTCCCCTCAGTTGTCAGTAGATGTCTGGTTTGGAGTCTGCACTTGGCTGTCCCCATGGGTCTGACCCTTGTCCTCAAAGAGCTGGGCGTGCGGGGGGCAGACTCGCCCTGGCATGAGACCAGAGGATGTGCCCGGGAAGATGCTCTCAGCATTGAAACATCCCAGAGAGATTTTGGGGTAGCTTTGAACACACAGGAATGCCACCCTGGACATGCTTGGGGACAGAGGCTCCCCCCAGAGGTGGGGCAGGAGTGTGCATGTGTGCGTGCACATGTGTGCCTACATGTGTGCGTATGTGCATGTGTGTGTGTATGCGTGCATGTGTGCTTGCGCATTGGCATAGCAGTGGGGGGGTGAGTTTGGGGGTGAGGGATAGGCATGAAGAGTACTATCTATTGTGGTAGAGGATGTGGTGCCCTGCTCCAGAAGCTTTCAGTGCCAGTCCAGGGGCCCCGGGGTGACCAAGCAGGCTAAATGGACAGAGCAGGTCCAGAAGGTACCTGCTCAAGGCCGCCAGGGGCAGGGGTAGGTGGGACTCTAGCCAGGTTTTGCAAGGATTTTTTTTTTCACTTTATGCAAAGAGTTATTCTTGCTCCTGTTTAACACAGTTCAGTGAATCATGTGCCCCTGGTGACGAGCATCCTTCTTTGTTAATGACATCATGGGTTGTTTTAAGAGTACGCACATCAGACTGAACCGCGCACACATCACTTGGATATGTGATTAAAATCCCATGAAGGGCCGGGCACGGTGGCGTGCGCCTTTAACCCCAACCTAGGACAGGAGGCTGAGACTAGGAATCGCTTCAGTCTGCGGGTTTGAGACCCACCCAGGGCAACATAGGAGACCTAGTCTCAAAAATTAGCTGGGCGTAGTGGCGTGAGTCTATAATCCCAGCTACCTGGGAAGCTGAGGCTAGGGATGGCTTGAGTCCATGGTACCCTGGGCAACGTGAGCCTGCGGTTCCCTGGGGGACATAGTGAGACCTAGTCTCAAAATAAATAAAATAAAATCCCATGAAGGTGCATTAAAATGGCGTCATAGGAAATGGTGCTGTGAAATGATATGGATGCAAGACAGTGCCCCCAACTCAGTGCTTACATGAGAAAAGCATGGACATGGAACGCTTGCCAGCACTCTGACTTCACATCTGTGAGAACTGCAGTGGCTTTGGGTGGTGGCAGTCGGGCTGAGGCAGGTCGCTGTTGGTGACCGTGCAAAGGAGAAGCAGCAGGCTGGCCCCAAGAGGTGGTGAGGAGTGGACGGTTTCACTGGACTGAGCTGAGGTGCGGGGCAGTTGCGTGGATATGTCTGCTGCAAACGCAGGCAGAGTTGGGGAGATGGTTTGACTCATGACTCAAGGATGCAGGGCAGGTCCAGGGAATGGGAAGGGGCTCCCGAAGCTTTCAGAAGCTGGGCTCTGAGATGCATGGGGTTTCTTTTCGCTGGCCTTGCAGTCCCCTGTCAGCCCTCAGGCAGGTAAAGTTGCTGGAAGCCTTGGTCTGGAAGGTCGGCGGACCCTTCCAGAGCTGCCAGTTAGGAGACCAAGACGCTGAGTCCCATACGGGTATGAGAGTCCAGGTCTTGGCCGGTCACTGCCCTGGCCTGGCCCTCCCCTGCCCCTTGCGGGGCAAAGCAGGGCGGGGCTCCCGCAGTACCCCTTCCCCAAGACCCCCCCTGTTCTCTGCCTTGCTTCCGCAGCACTCCGTCCTCTCCCGCAAGTTCGTGGAGGTGATGACCCGCTACAACGAGGCCCAGGTGGACTTCCGGGAGCGCAGCAAGGGGCGCATCCAGAGGCAGCTGGAAATCAGTAAGTGAACTGCGCCTGCTCGCCGCGTCCTGGGAGAGCGGGCGCCCCCTGCCGGCGGCCCCACCGGCTGTCGTAAGCCCAGACAGGCCGAGCGACCATATAAGCTTGCAGCTTGGGAGCAGGGCACGGTGGCACGTGCCTGTAAGCGTCAGCCTATGGAGCGCGGCTGGGACTGGGGATCGCAGTTCGAGACCTGCCTGGGGCACAGCGCGAGAACTAGTTCCCCCCAAAAATAGCTGGGTGTGGTTGGTGTGCACCTGTAATCTCAGCTACCTGGGAAACTGAGGCTGGAGATCCCTTGAGTCCGTGGAACCCCGGGCAATGTGCACCTGTGGTTCCACAGGCAAAAATAGCGAGACATCGTCTAAAAAAAAAAAAAAAAAAAGGAAAAAAAGGAAAGCTTGCAGTTTGGGACTATGCAACCTCTGGCCTGTTGACAGGCATGTCCTCCTGGTGGGGGGGGGCACCTCGTTAAGATCACCCTTCTGTGGGTCCCTGACACGAGAGGCAGGGCGCTGGGTGCTGTGAGGAATGAAGACCTGGGCGGGGCCTGGCCTTGGGACGTTGGTAGTGGCAGAAACACGGGCCTCATCAGAGAGAGGCTTGTGCTTGGAGCGGCAGGTTGGTCAGGGCCGGGAGGCGTGCTCGAGAGGATGGGGCAGAACAAGCTGTGTGGGGGGGCTCCCCACACTAGGCCTTGTCCTGTGCACCCACATGGCCTTGAGGAGCGCCCGCTGAAGCCCTGGCATTTCTGGCAGAGGTCTGAGTTCCCAGGGCGCTTTGAAATGTTGCCTTCTGCTCCTGTTTCACCTGCTGCTTCCTTCCTTCCAAAGCTGGCAAGAAAACCACAGATGAGGAGCTGGAGGAGATGCTGGAGAGTGGAAACCCCGCCATCTTCACCACTGGGGTGAGGACCCCCATACAAGCCATGCTGGTGGAGAAGGGGACGCTGCTGGGGGGGAGAGGTTGGGCAAGGGCGGCAGGGCCTGGGAGCCCAGGCGGGGAGCTGGGCATGAGCGTGGGAGGCTGCCAGGGGCGGTGCTGAGATCCATCTGTCCGGTTGCAGATCATCGACTCGCAGATCTCCAGGCAGGCGCTGAGCGAGATCGAGGGCCGGCACAAGGACATCGTGCAGCTGGAGAGCAGCATCAAGGAGCTGCACGACATGTTCATGGACATCGCCATGCTGGTGGAGAACCAGGTGACTGGTGCGGGCGGGCGGGTGGGCGGTGAGGGGGTAGCTCTCCGATGACAGTTGGTGTGGGCACCACCTGGAGCCCGCCTGTTCGGGGTTGTGCATGAAATGAAGACAATGAGACGGAAGAGATGGATAGCGATGTGCAAAGCCAGCCCACAGGATGGGGATCCTGGGAAGCATGTCCAGGTCCCACTTGAATGAAGCTGTGAAGCCCCTTACGTACCCCAGCCAGGAAATGTCACAATGATGCCATGAGGAAGTAGCAAAGCCTAGGTGACATGCAGCAGGGAGGATGCAGGGATGGGCGATAACAGGAGAATTTGCCTTTGGGGGCAACAGTCATTACTAATAGGTCATAGGTCTCTTGGGACATTCCAAAGAGGTTAGGAAGCTGGGTGACAGGTGCGAGACGTGCTGTTGCCCACCCTCTAGTGTGCCAGAGGGGGCTAGAGAGATAGAGGTGTTCCTCTTAGCTGAGGCTCCGTCTCTCTACCTGCTTCTGCGTTCTACACCTGCCCAGTGGCGGGACAGTTCCTGTCCCGGGAGAAGTGCCCTTTGGGTGCTGACCCTTTGGGCAAGCCCGCCCTGGTCCGTCCTGCGGGTAGTTGGCCGGCGGTGCCTCCTGGCTGCTGCTGTGGGGAGTCCCGAGCTCCGATGCTGACCCTGCTCCCTCTGGCTAGGCTCATTTCCCTGAGTTAGAGATAAGGGTTCTTAATGACGGAGCCTCCAGCCGGTCTCCTGAGATGAACCATCTCTCCCATGACGCTGGCAGCTGCTGCTTTTCCCACCAGCTCACAGTGAGAGAGGAGGTTTAACAGCGGCCTTGATTTCTTTCCCCATTTTTGTTTTCCTCTCAAATTATGTCATCCCCCCCCCCCCCCCCAATTTGGGCACTGTTAGTTAAGAAACAGCAGAACGGCCACAAAATGGAAATGAGGGCAGGGCCAGCTGTGCACAGAACGCCTTGTCCACAGTGCTGCTTTGGTTACCCGGGGTCCTGGCTCAGGGACCTCTGACTCTGTCACCCGAGGTGGTGCTGGCTAGTTCTTAGGGTGCAGCCGCCCACGCCAGTGCCAGCTTCTCCTGTTCCCATGACATTCCAGGGGCTTGCCCCTCGCACCCATCCCCACCCCCGCCCTGGAAAGGGCTGGAGACGTGCTCCTTGTTTAGAAGGACCACCAGGCCTCGCTAGAGCCTGAGCTGGCTGGAGCTGATGGCAGCGCCCTGCTCAGGCTGTGTCCTCCACCCTGTTGGCCTTGGCGACCGCTCCTCAAGCCCCCCCATCCCCACTCTGCCTTTCTCTCCCCGCACTGCCTTTCCGAGGAACGGGTTTGAGAGTCACGTGATGGTAAGTGCCTTTCTCTGCTCCTGTGTTGCCGGGGAGCCACGGGCTGGGCGGGGGTTGGGCTGGGGCGGGGTGGGGCCCCTCCATCCTTGATGGCCAGGGCCTATTGGGAGCTGCCACACTCCCCTTCAGGAAGCGGAAGGCTGGGGAGCCTTACCGGGAGACCGGAGAGTTCAGGCAGAGCCCGTGTCTGCCCTGCCGAGGCCCAGGCCCCACTCCCAGCCTCAGCGGCCCCCCTGCTGTGTGCCGGGCACTGTCCTATGCAGCGGGAGAACTCGGTTCCTATGAGCTGAGCGGCCAGAGGCGGGCATCCTGGTCCTGCCCCGAGAACTCAGCCATCCCCTATTTTGGTGCCTCTTGTCCACATGCCAGGTCTTTAAAAACTTGGTCATGGGATCCGTCAGGAAAAGGACAGACACCTTGGCCTAGAGACAGTGTCCGGGTGCCCAGGTGGGCACCCAGCCCAGGAGTGACCCCTGAGGTCTCCTGAGGGATAACCCCGGCATGGGGAGGCTGCCTGCCAGCGTGATGGTGTCCTGCATGGCAGGGTCACCAGCCGCCCCCCTCCCTGCCCCGAGCACCCCGGCATATGCTGGAGACCCCCCTTCCTCGTGGGCCAGGCTGGCCGGTGGTCTCACCAGGGTGGCCGGTTCTCTGTCCTGCAGGGTGAGATGTTAGATAACATAGAGCTGAATGTCATGCACACGGTGGACCACGTGGAGAAGGCGCGGGACGAAACTAAGAGAGCCGTCAAGTACCAGGGCCAGGCCCGGAAGGTGAGGCTCCCGTCTGCCTGCAGAGAGGAGACCGGGCTGCTCTCTGCCTCTCCCGCTCTGTCTTCCCTCTCCCTGCCTCTGTCTCTGCTGCCTCCATCCCTGGCCTCCCGGTCAGGGAGCCATGATCGACCGTATTGAGAACAACATGGACCAGTCCGTGGGCTTCGTGGAGCGGGCCGTGGCGGACACCAAGAAGGCCGTCAAGTACCAGAGCGAGGCCCGGAGGGTGAGCCCACGGCAGCGGCTCCTCCCGCTTCTCTCCGGCCGCCCCCTCCTGTGTCCTTGAGCCCCTGCTATCCCTCGTGGTCCTGGCCTCTCCAGAAACCCGAGTCTGCCTTCCCTGGAGACTAGCTGCCCTTCCCCCCCCACGGTGAGCATGGATCTGGCTCACGTGCGCTATGCCCCAGAACCCACACATGGAGGTGCTCTGTAGGCTGGGGCGTTGCGGCTGTCGTCTTGGGCTGCCCCTGAGTGGGGCCCTTCCTTCAGTCTTCGCTCCAGTTCCTAGATGTGGGCCCCCCTTTTTCTCCACCCTGAACCCACCTCTGTGCTGATCACCCGTGAACATCTCATCTTACGGCGTTCTTTCTACTTTATGGATGAACCGCTGGAGGGTCTGAGGTTCCGTCATTGGCTTCGGGCCCCCGGGAAGCCCAGGAGCAAATCCATCCTGCCTTCACGCAGTCCCCGCCTCACCATCACACTCGCCCCAAACGCTTGTCCCTGTTTCTTGCAACTTTGGTGTCCTCGTTACCTGTATTGGCATCTCCAGCAGCTTCTGCTTGGTGGATGGTGACTGCCCAGCTCTTTCTTGGGCTCTGATGTTCTTGTTCTTCAGTTTCTTTTCTTCTGACTTTCTCTATCGCTTGTGCAGGGGTGGGGACCTGGGATGGGATTGTATGGGCTGAATCCAGGCTGGTCCCCAGCCGTCAGTGTGTGGCTGACAGGTGGGGATGTGCTTTGGGAAGAAGAGGGACAGACCTTTGAGTTGGGACTGTGTCACAATGTCTTTCCTCCTCGAGAAGGGGAAGTCAGGGAAAGTCAGGCCAGGCATGGTGGCGCACACCTATAATCCAAGCACTGGGAGGCAGGAGGCCAGGGATCGCTTGAGTTTGTCGATTCGAAACTACCCTGGACAACATAGCAAGATCTGGTTCTCAAAAAAGCAGCCGGGTGTGGTGGCAGGTGCCTGTAATCCCAGCTACCTGGGAGTCTGAGGCTGGGGATCACTTGAACCTATGACCTATGGGGTCAGGACTGGGCAACATAGGGAGACCTAGTCTCAAAAAAAAAAAAAAAAAAAAAAAAAAGGGAAAGTCAGCACCTGTATTTCTTAACCGGTGGCTGCTTGCAGACCCCATGAGGTTGCCCTGTGTCTGCCCCCCATCCGCACCACCTCAGCCTGGGCTGCTTGAAGCCCTGTGCTGCCATCTGCTAGCACTGCTAGCCAAGAACCCGTGGATGCATAAACCGTCCTGATGGTGTCTTCACGTGGAAGTGCAGGCTTCTCATTTGGATAGAGGAAACCCTTCCTGTGTAGCCAGGAGAAGGGCTGGGTTCTGCCTGGTTACTGTTTTTTGGGTCACTTCTGATAATGTTTGTTTTCTGTCTCTCTTGTTCCCTTCTCCAGAAATTGATAATCATCATTGTGATAGTGGCTGTGTTGTTGGGCATCTTAGCCTTGGTTATTGGCCTTTCTGTTGGGCGGTAATGAGGGTGGCCTGAGAGGTGCTGCACTGAAATGTAAGTAATGGGGGTGGCAGGTGCTGGGGCCTGGGGTCCAGCCCCCCCAGGGGTTCTGCTCCCATGCTCGCCCGGGCTTGTCCTGGACTCGCACTCGCTAACACCTTGAGGAGCCACACGTTCTTTCATTTCCTTGACTGTCCACCCTCAGGGTCTAGTCACGGTGTGTGGGGCTTGTCCCTCTCCTGGAATCTGTTCTCTCTGTTCTGTCTTTAGTGTATTCTACCTTCCCTGGCATGGGGGGCATCTCTCCTTCGCACCTCACTCAGTAAGCACATTTCTGAGTTGGGTGCTACTGTGTTTGGTCTCTGTTTTCTGGATTCTAACTGACTTTCTGGATCCTTTTTGATGTGAATGAAGCTTTGCATTGGGATTTGGGTCTGTAGGGTTTTGTAAGGAGCTGCCTGACAGGATCTTGGCATGTCATAGATAGTGTTTTCGAGTATTGGGTTGTGGGAGGCAGTGTCCTAAACGTCTTATCCACCTGTCAGCACTCACAGTACCCCATGAAGCCAGGGACACAGTTCATAGATGAAGCCGCTCGGGCTTGAAGAGAAGTAACAGGTCCAAGTTCAAACACATGAGGAGCAGTGAGCCTAGGTGAGTTCTTTGCTTCTTAGTTTTTCTTTGTAAAATGAAGTAGCTGTTGATGGCTAGAGAACCTTGGGGGCTAGGGAGAACCTTTAAAATCCAAGCTGTTAACTTCTTTTAACATTGGATAGAGAGACTAGAACTGACCATTGATACTCAAGGCTTCGGGTAAAACACATAGAATGATCTAGTCATTGGGACTGTTGAGGGTTCTCTGACTTCTTAAAAATTTTCCTGAATAAAATATCACCTGCACCATCTGAAAATAGACTGACAAAATATCGAAACTGTGAAGAGGATGAGCTTTTAACATTCTTGCCAAAAGCCTTGTGGCGTGTCCCACACACTGAGGTGTGGTTTGACAGAGTTCGGCACATGAGGTCTACTTGTACCCATCACAAAACCATATGTGCCAGTCCACATCCCTGAGGTTGCCTTGGAAATCTGATTTCAACACACGATTGTGCGCACACTGTTCACAATATAAGGGTTGAGGTTGCAGACCCTGCATTGTCGAAAATACCCATAAAACATTTTATTTTTTATATTTTGCCCTCATAGCCCCAGTATGGACGAACCGGCATCCAGGGTTGGTTGAATCCCTTAAGTGTCATCTGTGGGTGAAAAACTTCTAAGTGAACCCACAGTTGCAATCTGTTCAGTCGGCTGTATTCTCAGTCATTTAACATTTTCCCAGTTTCAGGCTTCTTATGTTATTTGCCTCTAACAGTATGACTGATAGCTCTATTTTTTCTCTTTTCTCCTAATTATAAATTGATATGAGCTGGGCGACTGAGGTAGTAGACGGACATTTTTTTAAAGGCTCAACAAGTTCAATCTGCTATGTTGGAGTTCAGAGTTGACTCTTCCTAGCAGGTTTGCCTCAGTGAGCTTCCTCTTCCTCCCTCCCTTCATGGGGCTGGAGGGTCTGCAGGCCACATTACCACAGCACTAAATAATCAACATCTCCTTGATGGAGAAATGGCTTTGGGGTGATCAACCTCTTGTTGGCAATTGGTTGGTTGGCTCTTTCCCCCAGCCCTCTGGAATTTGGAGTTTAGTTCTTCTTTTTCTCCTGAAGTTCAAGTTTTATTTTGACTCTCAGCTATCTCATTGGAAAGGATGTTAACATTAAGAAAAGGTTCAAGAGTTGTCACCTTTCTGTGGCCTTGGATGAAGGCTGCCTTGCAGATCTGTAGTGTGCTCCTTCCGTTCTGGACTCCAGGGATCTGGAGTATAAATGAATCCTCTTCCATAAAGGGAGTTTACTCAACACATTGTTTCTAGGTGACTTATCCCACCTCTCAGATGCTAAGGTGGTGAGTTGCTGAGCGTGGGGGATTCTACCTCCCTGTTAAAGCTAGGAGCTTGGTCTGGAATCCCCTCTCTCTGCTTGTGACCTGGGGAGAGAGGGCTTTGCCCTGGAAGGAGAAAGACTATACCTCTGCTCTCTGGTGTGCCTGTGCTGCACCATCACTGTCAGCCGGTGAAGCTTTTTGAAGCTCAGCCAAGTTAAGATCCTTTCCCAGGTCTGCCCAGCATGTGAGATGGCTACTTTGCTGCGCTGAGCCCTTCTGCCAGCTGAAAGAAGTGGGGGGCGGGGGGGGGGGGGCAGAGCCAGCAACTAGAATGCGCCTGAAACGTGTAGTGGAAGGGTGCTGATAAGGGCCCTGCAGACAGCAGGCGTTTGCAGTCAGTGATCCCCCCGACCCAAGTCTCCCATGGTACGTGACAGCCAGTATGAGAGTCTCGAAGGCCCAGAGACTTGCCCTGATTTCCCTGCTCATAACAGCCTTCCCCACTCTACAGGGCAGTGTTTAATTCCAGTCTGGTCTTGGCTGTGTCTGTTGGATTTCTCAGGTTTAGCGCTGACTTTTCTGGTCTTCTTTTTGCAGTTAGCTGTGCTCTTTCCTCTCCACTTCAAGGTGTGTGGCTGATTCTTCCTTTGGTTCACCCCAGTGTCTGGGCACTGACAACTTCTTCCCTGCCTCTCTTAGAACCTGATTTTGCTCCAGCCTGGTGTGGCCACCCTTGTCTTCAGATGGAAATGGACTTTGAGTGGCCTTCTTGAGACAGCGGGACCCACACCATGATTTCCTTGGCACCACCCTTGGACCCCACCCTGCAGACACTCCAGCTGGAGGAAACTGATCCACCTGATGCCCCGCCCACTAGGAAGCACCTCCTCCCCCCTTCTAGACCAAGCTGCCCTTCTCTCCCTGCCCTCTGGCGGTCAGGGGATGCCCTGAACCCGGGATCCTGTGGGAGGCCATCCCATTCCAAGGTGCCTTGTTTTCTACCTCATGGAGACTCTGCTCCCTGCAGTGTGTTTCTTTGGGGGTGTCTTTAACAAAGCAGAGGGACTCCCCCACGCTTGGTGACAGAGAGGTTTGCAGCGGAGTCTCCCGGCAGGCATGCAGTCCTCAGTTTGCTGTCCCTGCCCTGAACCTGAGTGGCCGGCCGATGTCCACTGGTCTTCAGAGCTGCCCCATGGGAAATTCCGTCTTACACCATGTTCCGCCGGGAACCCGCTTTGGTCTTTGTCTGTATTGTATGCTCATGTTTACTCCAGGAGGGACACCAGGCTGATCCGGACCTTCGGGGTTACCGCTGGTCAGAGCTGAGGGGGCCATATTGGTTTCCAGATGTGTGTCTTGGAAACTGGCCATTCGTGGTGAGCGTGATGCTTTCTGAAGCCACGGCCTCGAGGCCAGAGATACTCAGGCACTTCACACTGGACCAGGGACAGGTGCTTGAGGCTGTGGCTCTGCAAGTGTCTCAGGCCGGTGCCAGCTGCAGTCGCTCTCTTCATGTTCTGAGTGCGTGTTTATCGTCCTGTGTTCGAGATGCATGTACGTATGTACACATGTCTCAGGAGGTGGGAAAATAGAAGTGGAGGATATTAGAACCCCCAGAACACCCCCCCCCCACAAGCCTTGAACTAAGCTACAGATTAGGTAAGAGACCTTTGCTCTCCTGCAAGTGAACCCCAGTGGTAACATGCGTTTCCATGGCCTCAAGGGTGTGCTGTTTTGGGACAAGAGCTGGGAGAACCACAGATCTCTGGGGTGATGACCACGTTGATCCCTGCTTAGTGGACAGACGTCTGGAGAGGTTTTGACACCTCTCCCCACCCGTGGTCAAGGCTTGGCTTGTCCTAAGATCACCCCCCAGGGACTCAACACCCCCTCCCAGGCTCCTTGGGAAAGCAGGAGTGTCTGGGTCATTTCTCCTTCTGCTGCTGGGGACTGGGCTCTTTATCTGCCTGGCCTTGCCTTGGAGGAAGTGTCAGCTAGGCAAGTCTCAAGCGTAGTGACCGCTCACCCAGGGGGGACCCTCTTCAGGTCCCTGCAAGTCAGCCAGCTCCCGGGTTGACAGTCCCGCTTCCTAGCACAGGGCGTGCACCCTCCCCCAGCACTGCCTTTGATGTACCTGCAAAGGCCGCTGATTCCCAGCACTGGACGGAGCCACGGGCTGCCCTCCCCGCGGCCATGATGCCGGCAAGGTCAGGCGTGCTGTAACCACAGGCCTCTGTTCTCCTGAGTCGAGGCCCAGGGCTTCTAGTTTGGAAGACACGTGAAGGGTTTTGTTGTTGTTTGTATTTTTTAATGTAAACTTGATTATTTTATTGCTAATTTAACAATAAATGACTTTCTATTGATTGCGACACTGTGCTGCCTCCCTTTCCCTGCAAACCCTCCGAGATGGGGCGCCACCCAGCGGCGGTTTGGGGTCAGGGTTTGCAGAGGGCCCAGTTCTGGTTTGACCCTGTGATGGATCAGACAGATCCAGCATAGGTGGATCCACAGACGGATCAGGCTCTGATTTTGAACCATTGTTCAGCTCTCAGGGCGCCAGTGTGACTAGCTGGGCTTGGGCTGCCAGGTGACCGCCACAAGGAGTTTGGGTAACTCCTGGAGTGTGTCTGCTTCTGGGAGGACATGGCGTCCAGAAGGCAGAACACAGCTGTGTCCTCCAGGATGGCTATCCATCTGATGTTGCATCTCTGGGTTCGCAAAGCCAGATCCATCTCCTCCCTCCTGCGTATCCTCATCCGTGCCCACATCCTCTCGGCTCCCTTCCCGGGAAGTCTGTGCAGCGATGCTGTTTTCATGTGCATTTTCTCTCCTGGCCTGGGTGAGCAGAAGAAGATCATGATCATGATCTGCTGCGTTGTTCTCGCCGTCATCTTAGCCTCTACCATCGGGGGCATCTTCGCCTGAAGGAGGTGAGCACCTGTGGTGGGCTGGACCTGCCTCACTCCCTCCGAATGCCTGTGACCTGGTGCCACAGCCGGGTGGGGACAGGGGCTGGACAGAGGCTGGAGCAGCTTAAGGAGAGAATGGGTGAAGAATGAGCATCCTGTCAGCAGATCTGGCAGCAGATGTGAAGTCTGATGTGGGTTCCTTGGTGTCCGGGGCCTCACCGAGGGAGCACTTGTTCTTGTATAAGAAGAATACAGAATAAACACTGGGAGTTTAGAGTCCCTCCTCCAAGGTCAGGACAGACCAGCACAGCCTTGGAGCCATCCCTCCCTCTGCAGGAGGGGGGCTTGCTGCCCTGACCTTGAACATCCTGCTGTGATGCTTTTCCTCCCCTTTTCTGTTGTTTCCCTCAGGCCTCAGACTGGCCTTCAGCAGGCATTTCTGTTCCTCCCAGCACCATGGGGCCAGCATTCCACTGCAGACTCAGCGCCCACCCCTTTCCGCTAGGAAACCTCTGTGACACATGGTGTCTCCACCAGCCCCCACGGAGTTACGCGGGGTCGGGCGGGGGGCAGGGGTGCCGGAGCAGGG
>PVHY01007960.1:41866-64484 GCA_004024945.1 Uropsilus gracilis
CTTCCTTTTTCAGGGCCTTGCAGTCTTTAATGTGAAGCTGTCTGCTCACCCCATCCGGCGTCTGCACTTACAGGCGCTCACGTTACCTGTGACTTGATTCCCTGTAGTTTAGCTCTGATTTCTGCTCATGGCTGTCCTTGGAGTTGGCCCTTAGACCCTTTAAGCCATCAGTGGTGCCCAGCACTGGAGGTGGCGTGACAGTGCGTGGGGACTGGAACTGACCCACTCGTGCAGGAGCACAGAGGGGAGCCCCCTCCCCGCAGCACAGTGTGCACTTCGCAGCCCCTTTCCCGTGGGTGGCGATGGAATCCTGCCACAGCCTCGTGATGAGCCCCCAGGACAGCGGCCCAACAGTAAACGCGGACCCAGAAGAAACAGGTCTATGCTGTGACTCAGCTCCCAGTTGTCACCACCACCGCGCTTCATGAGCCATCAGAGGTGGTGCTGATGTTGCATCAGAAAGGTGAAGTGAGGCCTCGGCGTGCACCCCTCCTCACCAGCTCATGTGGTTGGCTGCCCGGCTGCTTGCAGCACCGAGTCCAGCCAGTGGCTTGACGCTGCTCATGCCAGGCAGAGGCGGACGCGGTTACAGGTGTTCGGGGAGTTTCATGACGAGAGGGTCACTTAACATCAACGTCGAGGCTTGAGGGCCACACAGCTGTTTAGCTACCGCTGTGCTTTGGAAGGTGAAGCCCTCGGCCACGTCTTAGGAAACCTGACATTTTGAGATCCGGAGCCACTTTCAAATGCAAGTGGTTTAGTATTTGCTCAGTATTAGTATCAACTTCTACTTCCTTCCAATCGAACGGGTTAGGAAACCAGGGTTTTGGGCCAGCTCTGAAAAAGAGGCGCCGGATCAGATGCAGTCCAGGAGCTGTAGGGGGCTGAGCCGCTCTCTCCCGCCTCCCGCGGGAAGTTTCAGACCCAGGAAATGCCCCACTGTTTTGACTTTTGTTTTCATCAGTTCCTTGCTAGGCTGCCCAGCACCCCCTTCCCAGACCGAGGCGGTGGGTGGGGAGCTGGGTGCAAATAAACACCTGCCGCGTCACCGGACCGTGTGCTGCTGTCTGTCTGCGCTTCCCCCCGAGACGTGTGGTCTGTGCTGGTGACTAGTTATCAGGTAACCAGGTAGCCTTATCCTTCCGTGTTTACACTTCATGCTCCATAAAGCAGGACACAATACTCTAGTGTAAACGGTGCGGGGACTAGCAGCTGGAGCGTGGACGTAGAAAGGTGGGCAGATACTGAATCCCACCGGACAGCTGCCTCAGCCCTGGACTGAGAGATGCACTCACGACAGCCTAGGCATGAGCCAGACTCCTGAGAGCCAGACCTGTCTCAATCGTTAGTCAAGAGTGACCAATGAGCCGGGCACGGTGGCGCGTGCCTGTAAGCGGCAGCCTAGGAAGCTGCGGCGGGGAGTGGGGGTCGTGGTTCGGGTCCTGCCCGGGGCAACATAGCAAGACCTAGTTCCAAAAAAATAGCTGGGCATGGTGGCACGTGTCTGTAATCTCAGCTACTTGGGAAGCTGAGGCTGGGGATTGTTCAAATCCGTAGTACCCTGGGCAGCATGAGCCTGTGGTTCCACAGGCAAAAACAGGGAGACCTAGTCTCAAAAGAAAAAAAAAAGCCAGGCATGGTGGTGCCTGTAAGCAGCAGCCTAGGAAGCTGCGACTGGGGCCAGGGATCGCAGTTTTGAGTCCTACTCAGGGCAACGTAGCGAGATCTAGTTCCAAAAAAATATAGCTGGGTGTGGTGGCATGTGCCTGTAATCCCAGATATGTGGGAAGCTGAAGCTGGGGATTGCTTGAGTCCGTGGTACCCCGGGCAACATGAGCCTGCGGTTCCACAGGCAAAAATAGCAAGACCTAGTCTCAAAAAAAAAAAAAAAAAAGTGACCAATGGGAAGCTAAGCCCCAAGGGGAAGCTCACGCTTTATTTAATATAAATATAATGCACTTAAGGAGAAACCAGTGGGTGTCAGTCTCACAGAAACCCCCGTCTCGCAGGCCACCAGTCACCTGGCCACTGCAGGCAGGTGAAGGGAACTAAACACGCCGGTGTCCGTCATGTCTTCCCTACACACGCTGGGGCAGGAAGAACTTGCCCCAGTAGCGCCCCTTCTGGGTCAGGTCGTAGGGGCTCAGCACCTTCCGGATGCCCAGCATGTTGGCGCTGGCGATGCGCTCGAAGGTCCAGGGGTTCTGGTTGTCCCGCTCCCGCTCCTCCTGATCCTTCCGCATCTTCGCCAGCATCTCTCTGCTCACGGCCTTGGCCGGGAAGGGCAGCTTGTGCGCCACCTGGTTGAGGAAGCCCTGCACCTCCTTGAATTCGCAGCGCCCACCCAGCTCCACCACCAGGCGTCCGGTCTTCACGGGCGTCACGTAGTGGTCGATGGCGCCCTTGCCGCCGCCCATGCGCTGCCCCACGCCCTTGCGCGTGATGGGCTTGAAAGGGGCCGGCACCCGCCACAGGGCAAACATGGTCTTGGGGTCCATGGAGCGGTTGATGGTCAGGCGCATCATTTCAAAATGGCCCCAGTGGAGATAGCCACCACCCAGCGCCTGGAAGAAAGTGGGGGAATCAGAGACACGGAGACTTCGGCATCTTCCATACAACAGCGGCTTCAGCGAGACACGCGAGTGTCCAAGTCTAGGCTCTGAGAGGTACCTGGAGGAAAGGCCTGGGGCACAGCGCTACGTCAGATGCAGGGAGGCCCACTTCCGTGGTGGGCCAGGAAAGTCCGAGGGGGGACATTTCAAGCTGAGGGTGAGGTGGGGAGCAACAGCCAAGGGGAAGGAGACGGCAAAAGGCTGGAGCAGAGTGAGCAATGGGGAGCTGGTCGAGGTCCTAACAGGCAGCGGACTATAAGGACTACAAAACACTAGAGCCAGCCATATCACGGATGCCAGGCCTTCCTGGAAGTGGCCCCCAGCATTCATGCTGCTGATGCTGTTACCGGGCTTGAGGAAATCTTGTCTAGGTATTGGGTAAACGAGTAGCTTTTTCCTTCTGTGTTTACGTTTCCACGCCACAGCACACTAGTGTCTACTGGGACCGCACCTCTGTGAAAGGAGCACCTGGTCTAATAAAGCCTGCGGCAGAGAAGCCTAGAACTGACCTGGAGAGAATGAGGTTTTGTGCGCCCTGCCTTCCCTTCCAGAGCACGAACTCACCAAGATCGCAAAGTTGCCCTCTGTGAACTCAGTAGCTTCAGTGGAGGGGCCCCGTATGTCACTCAGATTTTTATGTTCTCTTCTGACTTTTGGCACCAGTGGTACTCTTTCCACAAACCGAAGCTTGGGCCTCTCAGGGATGGCAACATCTACAAGGAGCAGAGACGACCAAGATGAAGTAAAACTGCCTCTTGAAGGATTTGCTTCCTTCAAGGCTTGTAATAAACAGGTGAGGATTCTAACAGAGTTACCACTGACAGTAGCTGCAAACACACATTAGGTTTCCCTTGTGGGGGCTTTTGTTGACGTTGGACTCTGGACAACCACATTTGCTTAATGCAAAGGTTTCTGAGCCCCTAAAGAGAGCCAAGCTTTCATCTTCAAACTAAAATGCAGTTATTAAATGGCCAATTTAACACTGTAGAAGGGACTGTTTGGGACGGGAGGTACAAGACTGCCGTGGCTGACTCTTTGGGGATGTTTCCGAAGTACTGGGTTGATTAGTGTTTATTTCATCTAATTTTATAAAACAACCTGACTGCTTGGCTTCTAGCACTTCCATGTTAACAAAATTTGAACTCTGAAAAATCTGACACAAATGTCAAAGGCCCCTCCCCCTCCACTCCCAGTATAGCCCCATGAATGATCACAACGTGAACTCATAAACACGCCCACAAAATTATCAAGAAGCAGAATGTTAGGCAGGTAGTTTAATCTCCATTTTAGAGATGAGAAACTTGAGGTTGAGAGATGGTTTATAATTTGGCCAAAGTCATTCGGCTGAAAGAAAGCAAAGCCAAATGGCATGACACTTTTTTTTTTTTTTTAAATACTACACAGGTCTCTTCCATTACTAACGAGCTTAGTGGAAAGAACACTCTTGTACGCAACAGTATCTGGGTTTCTGTTTTGCCAGTGTTGCTAGGAGACATACAACCTAGGGCTCTTTTTATGTATGTAAGCAGGGGCTTCTCACGCTGAGACCCCAATAGCCTATGTAGGCTGTTGGGCTGCATGTACAGGTCAGACATACCGCATCTTTATCAGGCTGACAGTAAAGACAATTTGGAAAACAGTAACTTGCGAGTCATTTAAAACATCTGTATGGTAAGCCTGGGTCTTTGCTGAAGTGATGCATAAATAAAGGAACTGCCAAATTAACAGGCCATTCAGGGCTACACAGTAACTGGCTGCCACCCACCCCCTTCGTTTATGCAGCTTGCGGGGGGCCTTAAGGCTTTTCACAGAAATCTCGTGAAATGACCGGGTAGCTGTACCCCCATGTGGGGAGAACAGCCAACGCCCAAATCTGCGGCCAATTAGGCCTGGCTGAGGGTGGAAGCCGGGACGCGCACACGGGTGGGAGGCCGTGGGCGAAGCCAGCCCATCACACCTCGGCTCTGCAAAAGCAGGACTGGTCCCCGATGATGCCCGCGGTCGAGGACAAAGCGTGGCCTGTAGTAATTAGCGAAGGGGTGACTGGGCCTGGGAAGCCCGGGGACAAGCCTTACACCCTCAGCGACTCCCGACTGGGTTCCACGGGAGAGAAGACGGACGCACGTGTAACGACAGACCAGCGCTCACCCTCAAAAGTCGGCACCGGGAGCAGCGTCTTCAGGCCGGCACAAGCTGGCGGGGCGGCCCCGGCGTCTGCAAAACCAACCAGTTACACGACGAACCCGACAGGCCCGCCGCGGGCGCCACCCCGGCCGAGGGCATCGGGACGGCGGGGTCTGGACGCGAAGGGCGGGGGTCCCGCTCAGTGGGCGCGCAGGCCCGGTCCCCTCCCCGAAAGGTCCAGCGAGGGGCTCGGGTCTCCGCCCCCTAACCGGTGTTTCAGCCTCCATCGGCAGAGCCGAGCCTGCGCGAGATCCCGGGTCGCGGCATCGGCCGCACGGCGGGGAAGTCCTGAGGGACGTGGGGACGCTGACCTGCCAGGGGGACCCGCAGGAGCGGCGCGCTGGCGCGAGTCAACAGCCGCCACATGGTCCCGCGCGTCCCACGGCGACCGCCGCGCGGGGAGCAGAGCCTCACCGGAACCCGCCGGGCGCCGACAGTCGGACCGGAAGCGACCTTCGCGCCGGTCCTCTCCGTTCAGAGTCCCGGCGGAAGCTGGAGGAACGCGAGCCGCTGAGTTTGGGTTCCGGTGCGACGTGTGGGTGCCTCCGCGCTCCGGCGCCATTTAGATCCACTGAATTTTCCTGCCCCCCCCCCCCCCGGGTGTTTCCTGAAAGAGGTGGCCGTGTGGACCGTTTTCATGCTTTTTTAGGACGCCCTTCAAAGCAT
Source organism: Uropsilus gracilis (assembly GCA_004024945.1). Taxonomy (NCBI): domain Eukaryota; kingdom Metazoa; phylum Chordata; class Mammalia; order Eulipotyphla; family Talpidae; genus Uropsilus; species Uropsilus gracilis. Next base: position 47,329 of record PVHY01007960.1, read on the forward strand.
TAGAAAAACGGGAGTCAGTCATCATTGCCTTGACGTTTGCTGGGCGTTTACAAAGTCTGCAATGCAGGTTGTCCTCCAGCACATCCATGGGAGATGTAGGTCATTACGGCCCATTTGCACATTCCATCCAGAGGGTGAAAGGAGCTTGCTTTTCCAGGGTCACACAGCAAGTAAACAGTGGACTCGGGATTTAAGCCTGGTTTTTGTAATGCCAGAGAACCCAGTGAATGAACAATCTAAGGTTACAGTTGGGTTTTTGCTTATCAGCTTCTTGGTTATAATTATTATAATACAGTAAATTACCACGGAACCTCCTTGATTCAGAGAGCCCACAGAACCTTCTCAGGGGGTTTATTGATACTACCTTCCCTAACATTTTAACTTTCATAGGGCATGGAGTGTTTATAAAATTGCCACGTACTATGCCACAGCACAAACCAACACTCTCTACTACAATATTAGTAATTAAGTCAGAGTGACTTATTGTTTATGAAGGACTTGCATACATACATCCGGTATCGACTAGAATCCTATTTTGTAGGTTAGAGTAATAGAAATGAAGTACAGAAAAGTACTTAAAAATCTATTATGCATTTACCTTACTGCCATGAGAAAAACTAATGTGCCCACACATATCCCAGAACGTTAAAGATAATTCAGAGTCCATCTCAACTTGGGGAGTTACAAAAGTGTTACAGGAGAGCTTTCCAGTTCTTACTGAGTGAGTCAGCAGGCACAAAGAATGTATCAACTCCTTGCCTGTTTGATGAAGAAGCGGGCTCCGTGCCAACTAGTGTTCTTGTTTTCAGTTTTGACCTTCACAGATTGTATCCATTAGCCTCCTATAAAGGACTACATTATAATGAACCATTCCCTGTTGTTGCTTAGTCAAGTTATTTTAAAATCTGTTATGGACCTGACTAGAAGGACTATATACACAACTCTTTCGGAATTGTTTAGGTATTTCTTTTGGGCACATTCCAAAAGACAAATGATTGGATTGAGGAATGTCCATTGAAAAGCATGTATCAATAAAATTGGCCTTCACCAACAATGTAGCCAAGTGCCTTTTATTCGCACTCTTGTTGAGTGGGGATTTTGCAGTCTTTCCAGCTCATCAATATGGAACAATGAAAAAAACACATCAGATGCTGTTTAAAACAATGTTAAAACAGGATTGCTTCTGACTCATTTTCCCCTGACATCCCCAGATAGGTGGTTATGTCCTCATTTCAAAGTGAGATGCCAAGCCTCCTTGGCAAGACTTGCAAAGGAGAAACTGGCTTTGCTATTCTTAGCTGGCCACTCTTCTCCAGTCTGTAAAATGTCCTGGACAAACCAGGAAAGGAAGTGGAGATGGGGGCGTACAATAGCTATCTCCTTGGATAGAAGTATTAGCATGCCCCTGAGCTTTATGTTCTCTCCTCATTTTTTTTTTTTTTTTTTTGAGACTAGGTCTCCCTGTTTTTGCCCGTGGAACCGCAGGCTCTCGCCCGAGGTACCACAGACTCAAGCAATCCCCAGCCTCAGCTTCCCAGATAGCTGGGATTACAGGCAGGTGCCACCACGCCCAGCTGTTTTTTGGAACTAGGTCTCGCTACAGGCCCCAGGCAGGACTTGAACCGCGATCCCTAGCCCCAGCCGCTTCATAGGCTGAAGCTTACAGGCATGAGCCACCATGCCCAGCCTATGTGCCTATGTTCTCTCCTCATTAACTGGGGATGAAGATTTACTGAGAGGAGTTTCAAGAATACTTAGAGATCATGCATGGATCCTGTGCCCATGTGTTGACACGTTTGAGTAAAGTCTGTTTTTGAAGGTTGATCCAGGTGGCCTCTAGCACCAAAGTAGAGGCTGCGGTGGGGAAGTAGATCATGTCTGCTTATGTGGGACAAAAGTGTGTATATCCTGTTGACCTGATATAGACCTCATTGCACTGCGCCAGTTTAAGGCTTCCAGATATCCTGTTCAACAGGCCATCATTGAGAGAGAAGGAGAAAGAAAATGAAGAGGTCTAATGATGACTGTTCGGAACCTGATCGAAGAATTGATCAACCATTGGACACAGCTGGATTCACCTGCATCAAGGAAACAAACATCCTCAGCAGTTAAGGTATGTGTGTGTGTGTATGTGTCTGTTCTCTGAAGAATCCATGCAGCATCCGTAAGAGAAAGAGCATATTTGGGATAATACCCAGACCCAAATCAACTCCTGGTGGGTGTTATATTAGTTCCCAGGACTGAGGTAAAAAGTACCAGAAAGTGGGTGGCTTAAAAAGCATGTTTATTGTCTCAAAAATTCTGGAGACTAGAAATCTGAAATCAAGGTGTGGGCAGCTTGAAGCTGTGAGAAGGGATGTGTTCAAGCCTTTTCCTTGTAGATGGCCATCTTCTTGTGTCTCTTCCTCTCTGTCTCTGTCCAAATTTCCCCTTTTTATAAGGGGAACAGCAGTCCTATTTGATTAGGTTCCACCATAATCTCATCTCAACTTGATTAAATAAGGTCACATTCTGAGGTCTTAGGGGTTAGAGCTGCAACTCCTTAGATAGTAGGGGTACAGTTCAATGGTAACAGGTGCTATGACTTTACGCATCCAGGAGATGACAGAAACAGGTGAGTTAGAAGGTGAGCATCCAGGGGCAGAAAAGATTTTGAGTTAGAAAATGCAAAGTGAGGAAAGAGAGAGCCTGCTTTGTTTTCACTACTCTCTTTCTACCTGGATTACCACTTTGCTGAGGAAAAGAACCAACTTTGCCTTCAGATAGAATTCAGAGTTTTGAGTATTTCGCTATCTTGGACATTTTAATTACCAACATAGGAGTGTTCTGTCATTAGGAGCGACAGCATCACTTAAAAAATGTGTTGAGGAAATGCAAGAAATGACTTGCAATATGCGGAAGATAAACAAAGCAAACAGACCAAACAAAAACCCTTGGAACTGAAGTGGAGGAGGGTTGTTATGGGTGATAGAAGCAAAGGGTGAAAGGAGCCCTCAGGATTGTTGGGGAGGGTTATGTGTCCTTGATGGTGGGTGTTGTGTGTGTGGTAACACACACTGGAAGATGTGTAAGCTTGTGGCTCTCAACAATCATCAGCACCATAAAGCAATGATTAAAAAAAAAGTCAAGATGATTGAACAAAAGACCTTTAAGAGTTGGTTTGGATAAGTAGCAGGACGGTGGCAGGACAAACTTAAATTGATTGCTGACAGCTTTCTCTGAGGCTTGGAGAATATAATGTACAGAGAATATAATGTAATTATATAAAATTGTTTACTTTCACTTCCTCGTCGGTGTGTCGGATTCAATCATGCACTTGCTATTGGTGATTCATAACCCAATTAAACGCGAGTGCTTGGGCATATAATTATTTGGCGGCAATCTTCCCACCAATCACCCCTTCACCGTCATAAAATGAATTATGCGTCGACTACGCTTTGGCTTTGCGGTTCATGGCCGCTAGGGGGCGCGAAAGGGCCGGTTAGCGTCCCCGAGACCTTACCCACCTGCGAACTTGGCCTTAAACGTTACACAATCACGAGCATGCGCAGACTATATTTTTAGCGCTTGCTGAAAGCTTATTTGCAACTTGTCGCAGATCCATAACCTCCCTCACTCTCTTGTTCCCCTCCCCTTCTCGTGCAGATGGACACACACTATTAATTGACCATTAGACAGACTTCATCTATGAACCTTCTCGCTAATGGATATGTTTGGGGTGAAAATCCCAACCTGTGTGTGTCCCAGGCTCTTAGGAGCCTGACGATTTGAAAGGAGGAGGGTCTCGCAATGAAGTGCCGGGTGGGGGGTGGGGGGGGGACTCCTCATGGGCGATTGGGTGGCTCTGCTCTGGGTTCTGTGTTAGGGGAAGGCGGGAGGTCTGAACCTGAGAGGCAAATCCACTGGTCTTCCCAGCTGACGCTGATGCTGGTGGATCAGCGTTTCCTTGTGATTTCCCCTTGGGTCCTTTGAAAATTGGGATTTGGGGGGTTAAAAGTGAGTATATTTTGAATCTTTGGATACAAACTTTCGTAGTAGCTTCTTTAGAAAGTTTGAAACCTGGATGCCTTGTGTCTAGGGCAGAGCTCAACGACTGCCTTTTGACTTTCAAAGATCGGTGGCTATATGAGTTGAGGTTATAGATCTATGTTATAGTTAACATTGAAAATGATATGGGCGGGGTTATAGGTTGATGTGTAATACACAAATATAGTAAAATTTTTACTGTAAATTATTTTACATCAAATGATGTTTGCATATTAAGAGCACTTATACATATGAATTATATGAAAAGATGTTTTAGACTTGATTTTACTCAAAACAAATATTGGACCTGGAAGAGTGCATCCTGACAAAGCATCGTTTACTAGTTCTCAACCATCTGCAAGTTTCCTATAGTTCTGGTCCCTGTATGTTGTTTATGCAGGGTGATTTGGAGAGGAATGCTTGGTATGAGAAATGAAACTTTTAAAGCTTTGTAGAAATAAAGGAGTGTGTTGGTTAATGAGTGACAATCAGAATAATCTCCAGAAAATCAGTGGGGCACTCCCTTACCCTTCCCCCTCACCCATAAATGATGACTGATAGTCATTGCCTTGAATAACTGGATAGTCTTGAGACATAGGGGAATGTGCATCATTTATTCTACATAGTGATTTCCATGCTTTCACCAGGAACATGGTGGCGTTGTAGTTTTTTTTTTTTTTTTTTTTTTTGGTATAGATTTGAAAGGAAGTGGAAAAAAATTCCATCCATCCTTTGTAGATGTTTGTAAGAGGCCACGCCACCTCCTCCTTAGTACTGGGTGAAATTGGCTGTGATGTGCTCGTGGTTGAAGGGGATGTAGTCAGCAACTCCTGGAAACAAGCAGAGAGCCATGTGAGGTGGATGTGGTGCACGTACACTTCCCCAAAGGGTCAGCTCATTACATTTATGTACATACAATGACTATTTACAATCATTGTATAGAGATACACAAACTCTTCATATATACAATGAAGAACAGACTATATAAGGGAATGAAAGAATGTAACTTTCAAACTAAGAAGAAGAGACTCTGATTTCTTCTCTCACCTTCATTCAAAGGTGTTTCGCCACTTAGGAACTGCCAGTATGTCTTATGATTAACATTTTCAGCGATATTGTTGATGGATGAGACAATAGGACCCCAGGATGTCATTGTGGTTTTAAATCTGTCAGAACAAAGCCATGTGTGATTAACACTTCATTTTTAGTCAGATAATAAAAAATTAAGATGAAGGGACAAAGGTATTATAAGTACTTTAGAGGTGTGATAAAAAATCCTTCAAAGAGAAAAAGAGAATAATAAATATGAAGTGATTTCACTTATAATTAAATTTTAAACGAATGGATTTAAAAGAAAACCAAAAAGCAAGTTTAAAAAATGCAATGTCCAGTGGACAAATGAGTAATGATGAGAATATTCAAGGTTGGCTAGCTAGCAGTTGCACAAAATAAAAAAATTGTAGTTTTCAATAATTTTCAGTCACAGGATTAAATGCTTATACAGTTACATTAAGTGGGAATGTGAAAGACAGATTTTCCATGAAAAGGTACTGCTCTCATGTAATAGACCACCAGCAATCGTAACCCACAAGGAAAAACACCTCAGAAATGAAGAAATATCAGTAGTCATATTGCGGGTAGACTGTAGAAGCTCTGTCTTCTTCTTAATGTTTTTTCCTTTCAGAATCCACAGTCCAATGCTCTACCACTGACCCAGCCCCTCTGCTGTGAATTTATTATATTTATAGTCAGGAAGATTGGGTGGAATTAAAACTAAGCTCAGAGAAGAAGGAAAGTATAATCAGAAGCTCAATTGAAAATGAAGTGTTCTTGCCGGGCACGATGGCAATCGCCTATAATCCCAGCTACTTGGGAGGTGGAGGCTAGGAATCACCTGAGTCTGCAGGTTCGAGACTACCCCGGGAAACATAGTGACATCTAGTCTCTAAAAAATACAGTCAGGCATGGGGGCGCAGGCCTGTAATCCCAGCTACTGAGGAGGCTGAGGCTAGGAATTACTTGAGTCTGTAGGTTTGAGACTACCTTGGGCAACATTGTGAGACCTAGTCAAAGGAAGGAAGGAAGGAAGGAGGAAGGAAGGAAGGAAGGAAGGAGGAAGGAAGGAAGGAAGGAAGGAAGGAAGGAAGGATGGACGGACGGAAGGATGGACGGACAGAAGGAAGGAAGGAAGGAACTTTGATCCTGACCTGACCTCTCTGTAGAAGCCAGAGGAGCTGCGGAGTGGGCACACTGCCCTTGACCTGGCCCTGTGGCCCTGTGGCGTTGACCCCATGGACCCCTCAATGTCAAGTCCTTGGCCTTTGTCAGCCTCTCCTTGACATCTCCCTGCAGGGTTCGGACAGTGTTGTTCCTTGGCAGCAGCTCCTCTTTTCCTTTCCTGTCCTGACAGTTCCCCTTTACACCTTTGTCTCTGTCGCCTCCACATTTCCCTACTGCGTCCTCTTTCTGTAAATGTTCGCATGGCTTAAAGTTTGATTTCCTTCTCTGTGGTGAATTTCTGCAGTCTGTATTTTCTGCATGGGGCAGTGGAAAGAACGTGAACTTTATAGCCAGTCAACTCTTGGTTCATATCTCAGCTGCATGTTCTGTGATCTTTGAAATATTGCTTAACCCTGTGGACCCACAGGAAACCGGGAACAATTAGCCCGGCATCCTGGCTTGTTTGGGAGTGTTGTACCTGCTACCTTCTGCAGCCACCTGTAAGTGACGACTACCCACCATCTCTCTCATCCTAACCTTCTTATTCTAGGACTCTGTCTGTCTGCTCCCTAATTTTTGGTTTCAAACACCTACAATTAAATACTAGAAAGAAATTGAATTTTTTCCTCTGACAGCCATTCTCCTTAATATTCCTATTCTTCATTGGAAAGCTTCCTTCACTTGAAGCTCTGTAGGGTAAATGCATTGTTAGGGGTTTTCATAGCCTCCTGCCCTTAGCCTCTGTGATCAGCATCTGTGGTATTGCAGCTTCCTCATGATTGCACACACTTGGCCCAAAGGGTGTGCGCATGCGTGAGTGGGCTCACCTGTGCCTGGAGGCAAGCTAACAGGGTGGAACTCCCTGGGGGAAAAGGGACCACAGAGAGAGCCCAAGCCCTCCGGGGACCTCAAGAAGAGGCTCCAGGGGCTGTTTTCTTTGCAGGGTGTTTTCCCCTGCTCACTATTAAAAATCTGGGAAGATGATGCCAAGGGTTCTTGCTTTCTTCTTTAGCTGCTGGTAGGGATGATAAATCATCCTGTGTTGGGATGGTTGCAAAACATCCCCCACACCTCCTGTACTCCCAGAGCCCCATGTTCTTTGGGGTGACTCCACTGCACCCCAAATGAAGTCCTCTTCGCTTACCAGCTCTTCCTAGAATCACATCCTCGGTTCCCCCTGTGGTCAAGCTGCTTTACTCCCTGGCCCTGAATTCTTTGCTTGTTTTTGTCTCAGTGCTTGGTCTGGCCAAGTTCTCTTCCCAGAATACTGCCCTCCCATGCTTTCTGGGTAGTACCTGTTCTTGGGCTGTGGCCAATGCCTCACGTCCTCCTTGACTGTTCTACCCCATGGTGCTCTCTACCCTGTGAGTTCCTCTCTTTAAAATGTCATATATCGATTTGGATGATTTAGTTTTTCTTGAAAACCTTGCTTGATGAGTAGCTAGACTGCAGGCTCCTTATGGGGCTAATAAATAAAACTCCATTAAAGAGAAGGGACAATCATATAAAAAATAAAGGTGAGAGAAAGAATGGGAATCAGGTTATGGCTGGGGGAGAGGTGACTGCCATGCACGCTCACCTGAAAACAGGGTTTATGCGCTGTGCTTCCTCTAGGACAACAAGCAGCACCGATCCGCTTCTCACACTCACGTCCATGGTCACGTTGAAGAGCAGGTCCACCCCCCGCAGCTGGTTATTTATGGTGTACGTGACCGTGATGTTGGAGGCTGACGTGGGTGCAGGGTTAGGATGGCTGGGTTGAGTTGGTTGGACCTCATGACCTGAAATGAGCCAAGAGGCCATATTGGCTATAGATGATGGGACTTGGCTTCTAGGAGCAAAACTTCAGATCGGGGACCTTCCTTCTCCACCACCCCACAAAATACTTCACCCACAGTAGGTGATCAGTAAGCATGTGCTGAATGAGTTAGCAAGGGGGCTGGCAGGGTGGCATGGCTTTGTGTTAGCGCACAACTCATGGGCATGGAACTCAGGTCTGCATGGAGTAATGGCTATCATGAGTCTGTATACTACAGCTATAGCAGTATACAGTATATGCCTCTATATATTATAATAGTATATATTATATACTACAGCTCGAGCTATGTAGCACTCCAGCATATGTTGCCATATAAGAAGCAGCAGATGTTTAGGGGTCTTACCAGGTACACAAGATACATGGGTCACATCCAGGTATGTCTTGTCTTGCAGGGAAGGGAGGATTTGGGCAATGGACATGGGATTGTGAAATTTCCCCTGCTGAATCTCATGAAGTATCGCATCCAAGGTCTTCTGGCAGTTCCACTTCTTGTTAGGTTTCTCAGGTGTCACTTCGAGAGCCTGGGACAAGAGGAAGAAGGGAGAGCGGGAGAGACAAGGCATAACTGAGAGCTCGTCTTTACTAGCAATATAGACGGGAGGAGCTGGATTGCTAAGCTTTGTAATTGCGCACATCCAAAACTGTAGCTGTGCAAGGTTGAGACGACATCTGCCTGCCTCCCTCCCTACTGTGCCCCCACTGCTCAGATCCACATCTAGCCCATGTTAATCATACCCCAGGGCTCCCTGCAGCACTCAGGTTCGGGGAAACTGTAGGGCTGTTGTATTGAATACATGTCTTGGATGTAGACTGAGAACTGGGCAAAGAAAACTCAGGGGAAATCACAGGAGGCCTCTTGTCTTGCAGTCTCCTGCACAACCTTCAGTGGATACCTCCCACGAATTGTGATGATGTCAGGTCCATCAGCCTGAGGATCCTCACCCTGGCTACAGCGCTGGACACGTGGCTGGGCTGGGCCAATCATCGAGGGCCATCTTCTTGACAACAGCGATTGGGGGGCACATGCACCAGTCAGAATTTTCCCCTGATAGACAAACCCTGGGGGGGACTGTCAGTAAGCACAGAGATGCTAGTCATCGGCGGCCTTGAAGACACCACACGGCAGGGGAAGACTAGGCCTGAGAGGTGGGGAAAGAGTCATCTACTCATGATTTGAGCCCTTTGTTCTGGTTCATTCTGAAACTGCCTAATCCAACCCCGGACTCTCTAGTGTATGTGAAGTAGCAAGTCTCTATTTTTTCTTCTTAGCAAAAGTTATTTAAGTTTTTGTTATTTACAAAACTGATTCTTGATTGATGCACCAAACAACTGGCTCTCCTTCGCTAAGTTTGACCTCATGGGCTACAACAGATTGCTGCTGCCTACCTTCGCAAGGCTCACTTGAGGCTCACATAGAATGATTTGCAGAAGTGTTTTGTCATGTGTGACCCCTGGGATGACCCCTCCTCCCCACCCTTTAGGATCACACTGACCACGGCCGTCAGGACACGTGAATGTTCTGGCATTGCTGGTGACCCCGTCACCCAGAGCTGGGGATAGGGAATGGCAGGATAGAGGGTGCTTAGCAGTGGCTCTGTGTGCAGAGGCAGTCATCAAAGTAGCCAGACCCTCTTGACAGGTATGGTCACACCATCACTGCCAACCTGGGCGACCTTGAGCTGTGTCTGGGGCCAGAGGCTACTTTACAAGGCAGTTTGGCTTAAGGGGTATCAGGCATTAGTGAGCAACCATATCTTGTCCATTTGCCAGTGTCACCTCCAGAATCCTACCAGGTGAGATGTACCCCTTGAGGTAAAACAAGCCAGAGAGGAGTTAATACATAAGCAGTTACTAGTCACTCATGATTTTGAGTAGAGCAGTTTATCGGATCCCTTTCTGAGTTCCTGGCAGAGGAAACCTGAGAGCACTGGAACCTTGCTAGAAGAAGGAGTGCTCAGGAGTGCTTTTGGGAAGCAACTGGGTGGTCCAAGCCACATGACTTCCTGAAAGGGGGGTGAGTGAAGAGGGAACGGAAGTGCAGTGTCACCAGTTCTCAGAGAAGAGACCGGAAACAATTATTGAACAGCACACGATACCCCAAGACCCATGATTTGTGAAAGCCAGTACCTTTGCGACTTCGTTATTAGGGGAAAATGGAATTCACTTTCAATATTTGCCCAAGATGCTGGCAGATCTGGGGTTCGCACCCTAGTTGTTGCAGCACCGGATCCCTTTGCTCTTCTACACTAGAATATTTTAATGAGAAAAAGGTTGTCTGTAGGACGGCTGGTGGTTGTGAAACTGGGTGGCCCTAACCCCCCCCAACTCCAGGTGGTAGCATTTAACAAGGTACTCTGCTCCCATTGGCTGGTGGCAGTTTAAAAAGGAGGAGAGAGAAGTTGGAGGAGGGGCGTCAGGGGGGAGAGAGGAAGAAGTTGGAGGAGCACCGTCCCAAGGAGAAGCTCGGGGGGGAGAGAGAGAGAAGTTGGAGGAGCGGCGTCCAGGGGAGAAGCCACGAGAGAGAAAAGTTGGAGGAGCGGCGTCCGGAGGAGCGGCGTCCGGGTAGCGGCCACAAGTGGGAGTTGGAGGAGAAAGCCCCCTGGAAGAGTGAGCTGGAGGGGACGAGGAGCCACGGCGGCCGGCAGAAGTGTGGCCAGCGTGGAGAGTGTGGCGTTGTGGCAAGGTGCTGTGGAGAGCTGGTACCTAGAGACGGCCAGCGATTTGGGAGGCTGATTTCTTCATCAGCCACCGTGGAAGAAGCTTGAAGCACCTGGGAGAAGTCGAGCAGCGTGGGACACCGAGAGAAAAGAAAGGAAAGAGGAGACGCCTGCGAAAGGACTAGACTTTGCCAAAGTGCCTTCCTCTGAGGTTCAGAGGGGCAAAGGATTCGTCATTGGACTGTGCACTGTGCCTTGGGGACCTTTGGGTCTGAGAATGGTGACTGGGGTAAGATAACTGCCACGTGCGGCTTTCACGACGTTTTTGTTCTCCCTGTTCAGCTCCCTTGTTAATAAAACCCTGCTGTTAATTGGTGTTTGGAGTGGCAACTGCTAGGCGCAGGTGCAACTGCTAGGCGCAGGTGAAACGGACCTTGGGGTTTGTAATTTGGAGGCTTTTGCCTCGTGCCCCGACCCGAGATCAGTTGCAGATGTCAGGCTGTCTGGGTAACCTTGGGTAGGGGTCACAAAGGGTAGAAAGAGGTCATGTGTCCTAACTGACGAGAAACCCACGAGGCCCACGCTATCTGGATTTGGATGAAGTCCTGCCTTTTTAGGGGAAAAACCTGGCTTCCCAGGTGCAGCTTATCAGAGTGTTCCTGGCAGTGATAAAATCCTAACCAGAATTCATGATCGAATTAGCAAAAGCAAACACTTCTCTGTCTGGCACTAAGGTGGAACAGGGTTATTTTAAGTCAGTCTGCAACGAAACCCATCTTAGAGCTCTTCTGTAAGGAGCCATGATAACTGGGCGAGGTCTGTGCTCTGAACGAAGAACACTCTGTTATCTCATCCGGCTTTAGCATAGTAAAGGCAGATTAACACAGCTCTTCCTGGTGACTCTGTCCTCCTTCTAAGTTTGACTCACCTGAGAAGAGATACAGGTGTCTCCAGCAAGTTAATGTATCCCTTAACCACTGTGTTCTGTTCCACAGGAACCTGCATTTTGCCTAATCTGGTTTTTCCTAACCTGCTTCTTCCTCTCCTTGTTTAACACATCGTAAACCATTCCCTCCCAGGGTATGAAAAACTAGGGTTTTTAGGGTCCAGTAAATTCGCTGTTAGCTGGCTGCTTGCTTTCAGCCCCAGCCTCTGCCTCTGTTTCTCCCGTCCATTCCTTCTCATTTCCCCTCGGCTCACAACACTCTTTCAGGTTGGCTTCATTTCTCTCCAGAACTCTCTAGATCTGGGCTCTAGGAATGCGCTGGTGTAAGTCAGCTGTGGCAACAAAGAACATCTTGGTTCTAGGGTGAAATTCATGGCTCTTGGTGCAGGTATGGATTCTGTTCTCATCTGCTGCCCCTGTGGCACCTCGGAATGGGGGTTTTGTAGTCATGCTCTCGTGTTTGCCATGACTTAGTTCCTAGTATGCTTATGCTCTTGGCTGATTTGCAGGGTGTAGACTATCGATGCCAGTCTCTGTCTCCCCCAGCTCCAAGGAAGGGATTTCTCTCCAGCACGAGTTCAGAGCTGGGTGAGATGTGAGATGTGGTGTAAACCACGAGGTTGTTTCCTGTGCTTTCTCAGTTCATGGTGTGAATTTTCAATCCTACAGGGTGTCTTGAGGCTTCAGAGCACATACTTCTTGCTTTGGACTGGAGGATCTGACCACAGGGACCCTTCATTTCCGATTCTGGTGGGTGATCTCTTCCCGCTGTGATGGGTGTGACTTTTGTGGGAACGCTGTCCTCTGGACCGTAGTCCCTGGAGGGGCTGGGGTGCCGTGTGTGAATCTGTTGAGCAGCGCCCTGGAGACCCAAGCCTGGAAATCTGTACCAGGGACTGTGGCTTTGGATTTGATTCCCAGGCACATGTAGTTCTGCCATTCACTGGGGTTCTTTGTGAGGTTGAAATGAGATTGAGAGTGTAAAGGGGGCCAGGCGTGGTGGTGCACGCTTGTAATTCAAGTGCTGGGAGGCAAGAGGGCAGAGATCGCTTGAGTTTGCGGGTTCGAGACTACCCCGGGCAACATAGTAAGAACTGGTCTCGAAATAGCAGCCGGACGCAGTGGCGGGCACCTGTAATTGCAACTACCTGGGAGGCTGAAGCTGGGGATTGCTTGAGTCCACAGGATTGGGACTACCCCAGGCAAAATAGCAAGACCTAGTCTCAAAAAAAAAAAAAAAGAGTGTAAAGGACCTTGTCAAAGATTAGACGTCCAGTGAGCTTAGATTTCCTCCACTAATCATTTGGATACAAACCCACGTTCTTGGGGTCAAGAGAAAGGCTAGAAAAAAGAATGTCCATTTGACAAGGGGGAGATCTTTTTTTTTTTAACATGCAACGGCTACATTAGCCCCTACTTAACATCCCTATTATTTCTGCATCACGTTTTTCCGCATACCTTTTCTGTTTCATCATTATTATGAACAAACTGAAAATTATTAATAATAAACCAATAAATTCCTTGATTATAGCTCTTCTCCCCCCCCTTCCCAGGAAAGGAAAACAGTTTATATAGATTTGTTTTTGTTCTTCCCTTATGAGGTAGGCAGGATTAGCACTTACCTGCCTTTTACCAGGAGGGAAACTGAGGCACCATAGGGCATGTGCCTCAGTTACACCAGCTGGTCTCTCCCAGAGCTATCAGCAGAAGCTTGGTTCTTTGCCCTGCGGTTCGGGCATCCTGGCCCGACCCCCCCCAGGGGCACCAATGACGTGTTTACCTGCATGGCAAGGCCAGTGCTGTAGAGGCCTCCGATGATGCCATCGTCTCTGATTCTCACGCTGATATTCTCCGCCATGTCCTTTAGTGCCTGACGGAACAGGACTCTGTAACCTTCGTCTGAACCTACAGGGATCTTGTTGTACATGCAGGTCAGCGCCAAGGTTGCCACTGCTCCCGTGTCTGCGAATCACAGAGGAGATAAGCTACCCTCCGGTGTGATGCCAACATCCTCTGAGGGCTGTGTGTTCATTGTGTCCCGGGCACATGTTGTCCTTTCTCCAGGACAACCTGTGAAAGTGGCCTTACGTTATCTCCACTTCAGGGATGAGGACACGGAGGCTCTGAGAGGTTACGTAGTTACCCAAGACCCCACTGCTTGTGCCTAACGAGCAGCACCAGGCCCTGAAGCCAGAACTGTGGGACCCACAGCCCATGCTTGTGGGAGTCTGCCTAGTCCCACCTCTCTTGTATCAGTGGCCATCTTTCAAAAGGTCACCAGACCTCGAGGGCCCAGCCACCTCCACCTCCCTGCAAGTCCTGCTCTGGTCATCTCGGCCATCTCTTTCCTGAATCCCTGCAGTGGTTTTGCATGCACCTGCTTTGCAGTGCCGGCGCTGTCTGCTAGGTTGGGTTTTCCCTGTGCTCTGTGAGCTCTTGTGTGGCGATGGGGTCTTCGCCTCCCCCAGATGCCCAGCACAGGGGCTTGCTCACTGTTTGCACCCAGTAAGCAGGTGTGGACCGAACCAGCAAGTTCTGCCATGACGAGACCAGCACAGATCAAAGACTGCAGAAGGCGTCTTTCCTTCTACCCGCTGCCCCTCCCCCTCCTCATCTCCACCTGAAAGTTGCCTCACTAAGGGCGGCCATGTTTTTGAAATCAGTATTGCCCAAATATCCTGAATTGCCAGAGATGCCCCCAGACGAGACACGGGAAACAATCTGTTCTTGACCCACAAGGAGGACATGAGAGTGAAACTCTCCTTGCCTGTCCGAGAGATCCTGAAACAAGAGAGGCTGTTTGAGGAAGTATGGAAAGGGGCCGCAAGGCACTCTGTTGCTTAGAGACTGGCTAAGGGAATGTGACTGAATGAGGGATGCAGTCCTTGTACAGGGAAGGGGTCGTTCTACGTGAATGTGGAGAGAAGGAGGCGGTGATGTTTAGGAGAGAGGCCCCACTCCATTCAGGAGCAGAGGGAAGAAATAGGGTGGTTCCAGGGTACCCTTGGTGGGGTCACCATGCGTTGGGGCTCTGGGGAGTATTTGGATGTTGTAAAGAGAAGGGCCAGTCATGATTAAAGAGAGGGGTCAGTGTAAGGTCGGGTCTGGAGATTAGATTAGGGATTTAATGGTTTGTCTGGAACCCTCTGGACTGGGGATGGTGCGTCATTCCCCAGGGAGAGTCTATAGCTGCCAGGCGTTCACACATTAGTCTCTTTTCTGCCTTTTTATTCATTGATTCCTTAGCTCACATGTTGGACAAAGAGCCCTTAAAAGCTCTTGGGTCTGTTGTTGTTTTCATGTCTCCCCCCACCCCCAACCACCTTGCAAAGCTCTGGCTTCCTCCTCCCACTGGTGAACCACCATTGCCTCCACCACCCGGTACCCACGATGTTCAAACTCAGGAGGGCATTTGAGAGTGGCGACCCCCACTCACCCACATCGAAGGGAGAGGTGTTGGCCAGGAGGGCCTTGGCGAAGCGGGCCGCTATGGGCAAGGTCTGCTCGGAGCACTTCTGGCACAGAGCCAAGACTGCCAGGCTGGGCCCATAGAAGGACAAAGCTGGGGCATTGAGGCCTAGAAGGGGGTAGAAGGCCTGGATCAGACAACTATGTACCACTGTGAGGACGTTTGTGAGAAAAAGGAAAAGCCTTTTAAATAGAAATTGCTAGAAAGAAAAGACCCTGTCCAGAAAGAAAGACCCCGTACGAGCACAAGATGGCACCGGTGTCAGAATAAGAATGTTGTCTAGTGCGAGCCTGGACCAAGTGCCTAGGTTGGGGGCTGGAGGGCCTGATTGTGGCTGGGAGTGTGTCCTTCCCCATTTCACTTGTGGTTGCAGATGACTAGCTCACCTGGGGATTCTCAGAAGAAGCCTGAGTGGAGGCACTTTGTATCTCTTCCCTAAGTTGCCCATCTCCCAGCCTTTTCTTTCTAGGTTTAAGATCCTTAGGAGGGGCCCTGCCTCTCTCCCCCACCCCTCCGAGGAGGTCATACCTGGAGGCGCCCAGGTCTCCATTTGTCTCTGCAGATGCTCAACTCTGGTCCCAGAGTCTCGGCAGGAGGATGTGAGGGCCATGATGGTGAGGGCGAGTTGCCCCACGGTCAGGTCTGCAGGGGCCAGTGCAAAATAGCTCACACAGACATCGAGACAACTGTCTGCTTCTCGCCTAGTCAGCTAGGTTTTCATGAAGGAATCTGACTAGACCATTTCTCAGTCTTAAGGAAAGGAGTGTGAGGAATACCCAAGAGCCGTTTCATTCCCATTTCAGTTGGGGTGACTTGAGGCCTTTATACAAAATGGCTGCTGTCTGTCCAGGAGAATAGTGGGCACCCCATATGGAGGCCGTGAGAGCAGGGGTCACTGTGAAAGGCTCATACTCTGTCCTCTAGCTCAGCCTCAAGGCAGCTCCTCTGAGCTGGACAGGGCTGAGGAATAGGGTTCGGTGATCGTGGCTATTGTCACTGCCACTGTCATAGTGATTGGAATCACCTGCGATTTGCAAAGGAGGCACTTGAGGCCGAGGGGGGTCCTGGGAACTGGTCAGGTCACAGAGCAGAGCCCTCTTCTACGGATACTCTGACTCCAAGCATTTGCTTCCGGGGATGCTGCTGACATGTCAGGAAAGGGGTTTGGGGCCTCTGGTGCCATCTGCAGCAGCAGCTCTGGGGTAGGGGGTGGGGTGGGTTGGGACTCAGGGAGCAGGTCCAGGCCACTCACCGGCCGTGTTGCTGGCCATGAGCTCTAGCGTCAGGAGCTTCTGGACGTCCTGGTCGAAGGCTCCCTCCAGGTTCATGGCGATGAGGATGCTGGGGTTGGGGGTGGCGGCGTCAGCTGCCGAGCTCTCCATGAGCACCTGGAGGCCGTGAACCAAGGGCTGCTGTGCTGGGGGAACAGCTGAGGAGAGAGTCGCCATTCACTGAGCCCCCTGGTTCCCTCTGCCCAGGAATATGCTTCCTGTGTCTCTCTTGCCTTCCGGGAGAAGACAGGACTGGCATCGGTGCCCTCAGGGGCGCTTCCCAGATCAGGGAGAGACGTCATGGAGACTGTCTTCGGTGGCCAGTTTGTCCCTGCACCTTCTCACGTCACCCCTCGCTTTCCAGGTGGTTTCTCACTTAGCGGCCTCAAGCGACAGGGCTCCCAGGCACCGCGTACTGTTTCTAGCCCCCTTCCTAGAAATCGCCAATTTCCTTGCATCATATCCCCCCCCCCAGTTCTTGCATGGGGATATTCATGATCTGGGGTTTGGCCCATCTTCAGTGACCTCCAGCAGTGTGGGGGGGGCCCATGTTCCCCACACTGCCAGCCCCCCTTCCTGTAGCAGCCCTTCAGGGCCCCTTCGGAAAGCACACAGACGTTGCCTCTGGGACAGCTGTGGCTGTTCAGTCGGGAAAGATGAAGCTCAACACGCAGCCCGACTTGCCCCATTTTCACCCCCTTTCTCGGCAGGGGACCTCCGGCCTGGAGTCCCCGCCCAGCCCCCGTGA
>PVHY01007961.1:0-64344 GCA_004024945.1 Uropsilus gracilis
TTGAAGCTTCCCCACTTCCCCAGCACTAGGGTTCCTGAGCCTCAAGAGCTGTGTGAAGGTAGAGGAGAGGTGACCCTGATGAAGTGTGGAGCTTGGATAGGCCAGCCATCACGGAGAGACCCACCTGAGACACCCTGTGTGTGTTGGATTCATCTGGTGTTAACTGGAGTGGCAGAGGCCAGAAGTACCTAGGACTGAGGTAAACCCCATGCAGCTCCTTGAGGAGTGGAAGTGGGGCTCTATTCCATTGGGAACACTTGTGAGGGTGTGGACTCTTAGTTTGTTTTTGTATCTGTAAATAAACTATGCTTACCCTGGCGACTAAGGTTTTGATCTTTGAGCAGCTGCTGAGTGCAGGCAGAAGAACCATTAGTAAAAAGGAATTGAATAGGGGGTAGTCCCTATCTATCCGATAACAAGTCCTGATAATAATAAGAGTTTATACCTATGTGGAGTCTAGATGAACCAAGAACTGTTCTAAATAAACATAAAACTCCTGACCACCCTGTAATGTAGGAACTTGAGAGTTCATCCTTTACAAGCAAGAAAAGGTTAAGAAACTTGCAAAGAGTTAAGTTTAATAAGTGCATGTTTTGCAGACAAGAAAACAGTTAAGTGTTAAGAGGTAAAATAACTTGCCCCAGGGTCAAACATTGGAAAGTGCTGGAGCCAAAACTGAAATCAAGCTACTGCCTCCTGATTTCCTTCTCCCAGTTCCTCCCTATGTAGAAACCCTACCCATCCCACTGGTGATATTTGCTAGTTAGCTTTACCCTCTACTTCTTTTCAAAATAATATTCCTCACTTAGTGAAATTTATTTATTCTTAGACAATTACAGGTAAATGGAATAGTTGCATTTTATAAAACAAATCAGAATTGAAAGCACTGGAAGGGACTATCTTTATGTCATTGAGAAGAATTTGGAAAATGACTGCATGTTCTAGCACAATGCTTTGCAAACAGTAGGCATTTAATAAATGGTAAGTGCTGGTAACCTTGCTAATACATGTAAATGTTTCTTTTGGTAGCTTAGGGATATTTAAAATAAAGTACACATTATTAAAGAGAAAGAATATTGGAGAGAAAAATGCTACTAAGAGCAACTGCAGACTGAGTGATTAATTCAGTCAATCACCCAAGGAAGCGGGCGTTCTGCCAGTGCTGGCCGTGGACTCCATGCCATGCTTTACTCTGATAGGGATGCCAACCCTCCTGTGGCCGCTGACAGATCGTTGAGAAGAATGGGTGGGGATGAGATGGAGTGGATCTGAGGGAGGCAATGCCCTTAGCCTTTGAAAGCCCCTAATCTGTCTTCTTTCTTGTAGGTGTGGTTACTTTCCAGGGGCCATTAGGTATAATGTGACAATGTTAGATGATGACATCCCTACTTTATAGATCAAGGGTCATCAGCTTTTTCAGATCATCTAGCAAGTCTTTTTTTTTTTTTTTTTTTAAATATCAGTTAAACAGTGAAACTGGAACAGTGAAAACTGGGTGGAGCAGGTTGCAAGCTGAGTATAATGGTTCCTCAGGCTATTTCAGCAGATGTTGGGTGAGGTCACTTCATAGAACTGAAAGTGTACACTCCCTAAATCTAGCTTCATGTCATAGAATTTTCAGGTGGCAGGGAAGAGAAAAAAGAATAGCTGTAGAGGAGGTCTGAAGACCATCTCTGGGTGGAGGACCTAAATGTCATGCACACAAAGTAATCCGTATAACATCTATCCAGTCATCAACTTATTAATTTTTTTCTACAAATATTAATTGGGCACTTACTGTGTCCCAGGCACCCTGCTAAATACTGGAGATGGTACTGGACGGTTGACCGCTACTTACAAAATCTATCTAACTTCAATTCAGCAACGCTGAGCAAGGCTCTAAATAAAAGTCAGGAGGCTTATAACATTTCAGTAAATGTTTTTTCTCAGCTGTTTTGAGTCTTCCAATTCTCATACATAGTAAATGCAAATGAACTGCTAATCAACTTAAACTGGAAATTAGTAAGGGTGGCGGTGATGTAGTGTACTGTGGTGAAATTGTACAGTGTAAAATTTTGGGGGCTGTGGCCTTCAGTATGGTAAGGCTGCATTAAGATAGCAGTTATTGTGCTCTGATTGGTGGAGACTTGGAGAAAGGAAGTGAAGCTGTCCTGTGAGAGGAACAGAAAGAGGGGATTTAAGAGATTTAATAGAGAGAGAAAGCTGAAGAAGAGAGAGCAGAGGAGCAGCATGGAGACTGGATGCCTCAGAGCTGCTGCTGCCATGTGCAACAGCAGGGCAGGGAAGGAAGCCATGCTGTGCGCTCCCATCTCCAGCCCGGGCCCTGGGGAAACACCTTGGAGAATCTTGTGACCTGTATAAGCAGACTTGGAGACTTGGTGCTTGGAGAACTGCTTTAACTTTGAAACTTCAAAGCTTGGGAATTGTCTGAAGACCTGAAGAGAACTTGGAATGTTGTTGGTTTTGAAGCTGGGACCCCAATATGGGCAGTGTTATTTGTTGGTAAAACTTAATCATCACCATTACCTGTGTCTGAAAGATAAAGAGGTTAAGAATGACCTGAAGCCAGATAGGTTAGTCTCTTTTCTTACCTTCAGATTGCAAATCTTAAGTAGGGCTTGGTCAACACTATTTTGCTAATTTAACTCCCTGAGCTAGTGTTCTAAGGCCCGGGGAGGGAATCATAACTGAACCAAGCCAGGGTGTGACTGATAATCCCATTATCAGGATTTATGATGGGAGGGGGAACAAAGAAAATGGGATAAAAGAGAAAGGTGCAGGAACTGAAAGAGGAAAATTTGGAGAAGGATTTGGAGATTAGCTGAGTGGAGAGCTGGTTTGGCATCTGGAGCAGAAGTGGACAGTTTGGCTTCAAAAAGAAGGTGGAGAGGAATCAGAGTGCTGAACTCCATACCAGCTACAGTGAGTGAGGAGAGGAGACAAGGATGTAAACTTAAGACTGAACTGCACTAAGACTGAGGTGAGAACCCATGCAGCTCCCTTAGGAACAGAAGCAGGATTCCTTTCTGTTTGGAACACTTCTGAGGAGGTGGACTATTAGACTCTTAGAGTCTGTCTTTTCCTATTTGTGAATAATCCCCTGTGTTTACCTTATTACAAAAGTTTAATCTCTGAATAATTGTTTCCATGTGGGCAGAAGAACCTTCATTGATTTAACTTAAAAGGGGTGATCCCCTCATTCGATATCACTTTCATCTTGAGATGTCTGGAGTGATTGCTGCTGCTGTTGGAAGTCTTGATGATTTGGGCTGAAGGAATGCCAGAATTATGGCTTTGGAGGAGAGTTAACACCATCTTGGTATTTTCATTGGATTTGATTCTGTTTTTGAAGGAGGAGCAACAACGCCATTTTTATTTCTTCTTTTGTTTGAAGTAAATAGTTGTGCCTTCAAAGGAGGATTGATGGCACCATCTTGGTTTCTTTGTTTGGTTTGAAGGTGGGACAGCTGCCATTTTGTTGATACAAGTGGCTAAGGATACATGTGTAGCTTCTTGGACTAGAGATGGACTATGTGGTAAGATTACCAAAGGAGTCCTTTGTACCCCAAATGACTTTTGTCTTTTTAGAAGTGAATAAATCTGGTTTTATCTCTTTAGTGTGGTCTTGCCACTGTTCATGGGGGCTAGGACAAACCTGACGAGTAGATGGATTTAAACTGCCAGCTACTCCCACATTTAAGTTTAGTTAAGGTCTCTGCTTTGCTTGTTTTACCTAATTCAGCAGGATGCTTACTCAGGTTTAGATACAGGCTTGGGTTTTAAGAGGAGTGGCCTGGAGACTCTTCTTAATCAGAGGAGCCCAGTTCTATTGACTTAGCAAACCAGCCTTAACCCCTGTAAGGTTTCATGATCAGGATCTAACAGAAAACTGAATGGGGATTTGAGGGGTGGGCAGAGGGAACAAAAGAGCAGAAGAAGAAAGAAACATACTGACCCTGGCAGGACCTCACATGCTGGGTGCCTGTGAATGACTGGGTAACAGGCAGAGGGTTCTGGATAGTATGCTGAGAGGTAAAGTATAATTGGATTTTCTTGACTCTTTTGGATCTTTGCAGGAGACCAGAAAGCAGAGCATCACAAGGACTAGAAGACCCTAGTCTCCTGATTCTAGAAAAGCTAAGGTCTTATTGGTGTTAACAGAGACCTGAGCTGGGCTTGAAATTCCCTATACAACAAACACAATCCTGTGACATGGCCAAAAAAAAAAAAGATTCTTTGGTGAAATAAGTTCCACTGGGAATATTCCCAGTGAAAGTGATGAGTGAGGCAGTCCACACCGAAAGTGTCACGTAAAAAGCTACAAAGAACAAGGACGAATTCTTAGCGGAGGAAGGATGCCTCAGTACAGCTTACATTTCCTGAGCTTATCAATTCACAACTACACCTTGGAAAGATTTCTAATGGAGGAGTCTCAGTCTCTTGCCTGTGAAGCGGTCCTGAAAGTGATGTGTATAGAGTGTGTGAGGAATAAAACAGACAATGTGAGCAGAGTGAGCACAGTCTGGCCCACACAAATCACTCAGTATGTTTTAATTTGATTCTTCAGATGTTCTAGCCCTGCAAGTACAGGCTTCAGTCCTATTTCTGGTTCCCACACTTGCTTGCTCTGTGACCTTGAACAAATTTCTGGACCTCAGTTCTCTCAAGTATATCTCATAATGGTGGCTGAGTGTGTCCTAGAGCTTGTGCAAGGCCTGTGTAAGCTCCTGAGACTTGTGAGGATCAGCAGGGTCTAAGTGAAGCCTGGATCCCAATATGGGTGGGTTATTTTCAGGTAAAACTTAGGCATCACTCTTACCTTTGTCTGGAAGACACAGAGGCTAAGAATGGCCCGAAGCCAGAAGCAGAAGCCAGGAGACAGAAGATTACTTCCTGCTTTTACCTTGATATTATAAATCTTAAGTAGGACTTGGCCAACATTATTACGCTAATTTAACTCCCTGTGCTAGTGTTCCAAGACCCAGGTGGGAAATCATAATGGGACCAAGCCAGAGTGTGACTAATAATCCCACCATCAGAATTCATGATGGGAGGGGGAGCAAGGGAAACAGAGAGAGGGGAATAGAAAAAGGAGAGAGAGAGAGAGAGAGAGAGAGAGAGAGAGAGACTTGAATTTTGAGTTCAGATAGAGCTTTTGGGGGAGCTCTGTTTGAGCTTTGCAGAAAGGAGCTGATCTTGTGACATGCATCTGGAGCAGGAGCTGACAGTTTTGCTTTGAAAGAAAAGGACCCAGTAGCTGCTGAATCTTTTGGGGCTCCCAGTGTTCCAGTCTTTGAAGGTCAGGAACTAGATGAAGGTGGAGAAAAGGCATTCATCACACATTCACAACAGAGTGCTGAGCTGCCCTGGTGACCAGGAGAGGAAAGAGAGGAGAGGGCTGGGGAGGAGTGCAAGAGAGAGGGACCTTAGTTGAACCTCCTGTTGGTTTCAGAATTCACTTCATAGTGGCTATAGTGACTGAGGACCAAAGACAAGGATGTGAACTGGCGGTTTCTGACTGAACTGCACCAAGACTGAGGTAAAACTCACACAGTTCCCTGAGGAGCATAAACAGGGCTGGTTTGTTTTTTTTTTTCCCTGTTTGGGACACTTGTGAGGGTGTGGAATATTAGATGCTTTTTAGTTGGACTTTTCCTACTTGTAAATAAACCTCTGTGTTTACCCTTACCAGGAAAGTTTGATCTCTGAGTAACTGCTTGTTGTGGGTGGAAGAACCTTTATTGACTGAAATTAAAAGAGATGATCTGATAGGGGGGCTGTGATGAAATTAGGGGAAGGGGCCGTGGCAACCACCATTGGTGGTGATGTATTAGAATAGCAGCTATTGTGCATTGGTGGGTGGAGATCTGGAGAAGGAAAGTCAAGCCTTCTCATGATGGGATCCAGTAAGAGGGGATTTAAGGAGGAGAAGACAAAAGAGAGAAGAGAAGGCATAAAGCAGAGGAGCAGAGTGGAGCAGCAGGGAAGCTGGTAGAGCAGCAGGAGCTGCCACTGCCATGTGCAGGTAGCTGACAGGGAAGGAAGTCACACTGTGGCCTTGCCTTCTTTTCCTAACCTGAGCTGATGAGGAGCCTGGGGAAGAAACTTGTTGGAGAAACTTGTAACTTGTATAACTGACTTGGAAATTTGGTACTTGAGAACTTGGCTTTACTTTGAAATGGTAAAGCATGGAAATTGTCTGGAGATCTGAGGAGAACTTGGAGTGCTGCTGTTTTCATCATGAGACATCTGAAGTGGTTGTTGCTGTTGTTGTATCAAGTGAGTCTTAGTAGTTTTGGAACATTTTAGAGTTGAAGCTGAAAGAATGTCAGAGTTGTGACTTTTGAAGTAGGTGTTGTGATGCCATTTGGTTTCTTCATTTGGCTTGAAGTGAATAGTTGTGCCTTTGGAGGAGGATCGATGATGCCATTTCAGTTTCTTCATTTGACTTGAAGGTGAGGCAGTCACCATTTTGTGGCTAAAAATCCATGTGTAGTTTTTTTGAAATAGAGACTGAACTGGTTGGTAAAATAATCAAAGGACATCCATTGCATCCTCAGTGACACTTGATTATTTTGTCTTTTTAATGAGTAAATTGTTTTTGACTCTTAAAGTTAGTGTGGTCTTGCTACTGCTCGTGCAGACAAACCTGATGAGTGGCTGGATTTAAAGTAGCTGGATTAAGTACTTTGTTTTGTTGGCTTTGTTACCCAATTTCACTAGGAGGGTAGAAGTTCTAATAGTTTGAGGGTGAATAGTGGGTGTTTAATCATTAATGTGTTGCTGGGACAGGACTAAACAACAGATTTTAGAACCTCCAGGTAAATTTCATACCCATTTATAAACTCAGGAAAAAGCATTTTAAAATTTATTGATAATTAATTTTCCTCCATAATGAATAGTTAAATGTAGACATTTCTAACTAAGTCAGTGAATGAATAGTTACAGATGTAACCCTGATAAAGAGGAAACTTCTGTGCTGATTTGGTGATGATTTCAACTAGAAGCAGGGCCTGCTAAATTCATATAGGGTGGGGAGGGAGAAGGCAGAGGAGGCAGGGGAGAAGGTGTTTAGTGGGGGGTGATCAGTAGAGTGCTAACATTTTTCCCAGTCAAAAAAACAGTCTTATGTTTTTATATACAGATTCCTACCTTATTGTTTCTCTTAATCTCTAGGCCTCACTTCCTTATTTGTAAAAGAGTCAGGTAATAATCATTGTTGGAAAGAGCTACTTTAATAAGATAGTGTGATAATATCTTGTATAATGCTCAATAATAGTACTTACATTCATTTAAAAACAACAGCAACTTAAGACACAGAAATTTAAGAGTATACACAAATTGTATACAACACAGTTGTATACAACACAGTGGTACCTTTACAATAAAATAATGCAAACTTAGGGTGCTCAAGGGCAGAATTTCAAATCACCATGGATTATTTAAGCAAGTGATATCTTGAGGCACATTAAGGTCATACATTTCCCTAAATTCTCTACTTCTTACCAGGACTTGTGAAACCACATGTGATCCTCACATCTTATTTCTGTTGTTTTCTTCTACACTCAGCTGGTTTCAGTCAGCCTGACCTCCTCACAGGTCCTCTAATGCCTCAAGCAGCTTACATCTATAAGGTCCCTTCACCTGTTATTCCTCCACCCAGATATTGTACCCCAGCAATGGATGTAGTCAGTTCCCTCCTATCTTCATATCACTACTATTGAATCACCTCAATTGAGAGGACTGCTGTCACCCTAGCCCTCATTACCATCAGCTTTGTATTGTTTGGGTTTTCTTTGCAATATTTGTCACTACCAGAAACTTTATACTTTTGTTTATTGATTATCATCTGCCTTGTCCAAATGGAGTCCACCTGGCTCCATGATACCAGAGACTCTGGCTTCTCAGTTCTCTGTACAGTCCCTTCACTAGACTCATGCCCAGCACCAAGACATGAAATAAATGTTCAACAAGGAGGTGTTGAATAAAATATGAATGGTTGCAGTCTGGTGACATAATGGCTTGCTGCAATTAAGTCTGCCAATCATTTTTTAAAATTCTCCATAGAACTGTGAAGCTACCAACCAAGTATTAAGTTAAGTTACTTACTGAGTCAAAACAGAAGCAGGAGCAACAATTTGTTGAGAAGTTGCATTCATGCTTGTGTTGAGCCGTTCAATATTTACAACAAAGAATTTTACAATTGGATTTTCAGCTCCTGCCTAGGGGGAAAAATTACAAAATTTATATTGATAAAAAATACAGCATCATTGCATAATTCTAAGGCTCTGTTAAAGATCGGCATCATGATCATAAAATAATATGACACATTATAAATAATTATGTGTGACAAACTTTATGACACATAAAATAATTCTGACAGATTCAAACAATTTTATACAGATAAAATGAACATAAGGGGGAGTCACAAGATATAACCTTCAGCTAGAAGCATTTCATGTGGATATTATATAACTTGAAGACCCAAAGAATTCCTGTTAAAATGATGGTTATTAATTCACTTGTGCAAAGATAAATATCTTAAAATCAATTACTGTTTTGCAAATATACTGTGACTCCAGACAACAAGAATTCCTTGGAGATTGATCACTAGCAAGTATACCTTGATTTCAACCAAAGGTCCAAACAATCAGGAAATTTAATTTTCCTGAGCTGAGAGTCAATGAGGTTAATGAGGAAGACATCCTTTCCAGTCTAAGTTCAGATTCACCATGTTAAAGCTTTACAATCAATTTTATAGCTATAAAACCTTTTTATATATACACCTAAATCTTCAATTAACAAATCAGTTAGAAATAATATATTTTTAGTGAGAATATCTTATGGATTTTTTTTACCAGTTTCATCAAAAAATAACATTCTACTGAAAATATATCTCCATATTTAGTCTCTGATCTTTTTTCTTTTAACTTCTGTCTTACTAAAACGGCAGCCCTTCATAAAGCAAATTGAGTGTGTTGGTAAAAATAAAAATCCTTTTTCCCAAAATGCTTACAGCAAAAACATTTTACTATTAAATTTTCCTCTGCAATGCTATGATCATTATTGTTACAGTACTTGTGGAGAATCCTGGTTTCATCTAAATACCCATTTCTCAGCTTAGACTGTTTAATAAATCTGTTCAATTGTCATAAATATGCATTCCAAAAAGAGAGAACAATCTTAAAAACCGAGATGTGATGCAATTATTCCAAATGTAGGACATGTGAAATTTACATTAGTGCCACATCTTAATAGAACCACTAAAACTAGTCATATATCCTGGCTAATGAGTAATATAACCTGATATATAATCAAGCTTTCAATTTCATCTAGGGCATATTCCAACATCTATAAATGAGATGAGCTTCTGATTTAATTACAGTCTCTCTTTTCTGCCATTCAAACATTTCCTTCTCTCCCCCCCCCCCACCTCTTTCAAAAGCATTTTCCTCATCTTTTTCAGCTTGTCATTCCTCAAAGTTTTTGGAGAAATTACAAAACCTTAAATCACACTCTTTCCTGGGATAATAAAAATACTTTAAAATTGCCAGATGCTGTTGACTTCAGCAAGAGTAATCACAGCAAGCTGTTGAAGAGAGACTGACAATATTTTCATTAGCAGGAAAGGATTAAAGGAAACCATTCTCTTCCCATCAAATCATGTAACCACTCTAAGAATCAGAGCACAGACCTTTGGATATGGAACCCGCACAGTCTTTGGGTAATTCAGTAACTCATCAGAGTAGAAAGAGTATTCAATAAGCGGAACGTGTGTGTCGTCAAATTGGGCATATGCTAAAAAAGTGCTGTTTGGAGACCACCACAGAGCGGAGTAGGCACTGAAGACTTCCTCTGAAAAAAGACATAAATTGTTCTGTTACAAGAAGTAGCTGATAAATTGGCTTTGGCATTCAAAATATTGTTCTCATTAGCTTTAGTAATTACAGTAGAGTTCAACTAATGAACCACTTTGCATTTGCTGGGCTTCCAAAATGAGAGTAATACAAATGCGTAAAAATAAAATCTCCAAGGATAGATCTGGATTATAAAAATAAATAACCCGTTGGACCATTTTAGAATATTTTAACACACAATATTTAATATAAGCTCTACATTTTTCCTTTATTTTATAATCCTCTAAATTTATTCCATAAAACATACTAAAAGTAAATTTCACACAAGGGGCTGATTCTCTTTTTCTAACTTCAGTCAACATGCCAGCACACTCTCCCCAACTGGGCTCATTTTGTACTGAGCCTACAGGGTTCCAGTGGGTGGTGTGTGGCTCTGGGCTATCAAACCAATATGGTGCCCAGAGTGTACTACTCTTGGCACAAACAAGGTGTGGGAAGGACAGATTTAGAATGGCAAAGAGATCCATGAGACCCCTACTGAGAAACACTTCTCTTGCCTAGCTCAGAAGCTGAAGGCTCCCTTGGATTAACACCTTCCTAGGTGTGGAAACTGAGAGTTGAGGGAAGAGGATTGGAGACAGAGGCGAATGAAAGGAAAGATCTTGCTTTTACAAACATTGTCAAACTTGTTCCCAAATTTTGGCAAAGGTAGATCTTCAATCTTTATTATGGAGTCTATTCAAGGACTCCCAATCTCTGGCTCTCAAAATGTCAAAACCTCTTTTACCAATTGGGAATGGAGGATTCAAGTAGACTAGATGGAGATTTCCAGTTCTTTGTGTGAGGATATCATCTTCAATCTCTTGTTCTGCTTAGTGTAGAACTCAAAGCAAAATCATAAGCATGGAAACTTGAATCTTAAGGCTAATAAATCATCTTTTCCAATCGCTTTTTGAATACCTGAGGTCTCTTTTACAGGTTTATTCCAAATGCCTGTTTTTAACAATAGTAACAGTAATAACAACTAATACAAATGATAGTGATATAATAATTATCATGATCAGAAGCTGACACTTAAGGGGTGCTAACTAAGCATCAGACAATGGCAAGTTATTGTCATCTATTATCAGTTAATCTTCATAGTCACTCACTGTACAGATGACAAAAGTAAGCAGGTGAGCCTAATGAGAATAAATAATTGACAGGGTCAAGAATAAATCCAGACTTGTATGGTTTAAGTACATCTTCTTCATTTCCCTGTCCCTCTATTTCTTCCTGCCTGTTTGAGTACTTCTGTTAACAGAAACCTTTTATTAGTAAGGCAGTTTACTTCCTCCTTTAATAGTTTTACACCTATACCATTGAGTTGCATTTGTAAAACACTAAGGTAATTTGTCTTCATAAAGATCCCTGGGTGAGCCTATTCAGAGCCCATTCTACAGAAAAGACAACTAAGCTTAGAGAGATTGAGAAAACTGCCTGTGACAAGACCTAGGCCCCAGGCTTTGTGATTACAAATAAGAGGGTTTCCCAGTAAGTAGCTCTTTATATACTGAGTTGATGTCTCATTCCTATCATTTCTGTCTATTGCTTCTAGTCTCATGTCGATACAGAAAAAGGAACACAGTTACAGCAAGGTTATAGTTTTTTAAATTACTTTTATAAACCATCGGTGATAGTCTATTATTTGAATTATTGGTTATTTGAAATCCAGAACCCAGTTTTCCACTTATCAACAAAGTATGAAAACCGTAATTACATTACTTTTGATGCAAATTAGAATCCTGAAAATGAAGAGACAAGAACAACAAGAGGGTTGAACAACAAAGGAAGGAAAAGATTTCCAGCCTTTCCTGATACAGAGTTGGTTGTGAACATCATTATCTATGACTCCATATCTGAATAAGTCATCACCCCTCCATTCTGGGATAGGTACCTCTCATCCCACCACTCTTTCTTTTGGAACCCTGAGATCTAGCATTTTCTCCCAGAGAGCGTAACCTGCTCCATGACAATTACTTGTTGACATCTTTGTCTCCCTCTTTGGACGGTCTGAGAAAAGAAGTTGTGTGACATTTGTCCCCAGCATCAGGCATAGCACCACCAGGTGCCAGGTGTGCAATAAGAATTGTACTCGATTACCCTATAATGCCATTACCAACACTGCTATCTCAGGGAAGTAAGAAGCACTCCAACTTCCAAAATGGTGCCTTTCTCTGTTCCTTCTGATACTTGCTCTCACCAAAATTCTCACTTTCAGCTTGGAGTGTAATTGCTTTTGAACAAATATGTAAGTAACTAACTTCAAACAGAAGATAAAGTATTACTAAAGGAAGATGTCCTTTTATCTAAGTCAAAAAAGAGAATCAATTATAATATCATAAAATGAGACAAAGTGAAAATATGAACCTACAGATTGCCAAAATGTACTCTTTTTCTATCTCGGTTTCTCCTTAACGTAAGAAGAGAGAGTAGCCTCATTGGGAGGGTGAATCCCATACATAGGAGCAGGTGCACTCTCTTCTAAGTATAGACTTTTCTTAAATCTACAGAACCAAATGGAGGAATTGTCCTGAGAAGATGTTTGAGAGGGAACTGCTTGGAGCTGTGATGCCATCCTTCTGTTTGGAATGGCTGAGTCATGAATAAGCGAGATGAAATCCCTTCAGCTATTATTTACCATAGAAAGTTCTTTCTTAGTTTTGTTCTTAGAAACAGCCAGCTGTTTCAAGTGAAGAGGGAGGGAGAACAGAGTCTCACAACTTTGGGAAGGGGTTTAACCCCATTTCCATTGGGATCCTTGAGACTGTGCTGTGTTATTAAAGACTGGTGACTCATGTTAATAAATTGCATGTGAATTTTCATCAAGCATTTCCCATTCTGACTGGAAATTTATTTTTCCTTTAAAATGATTCATTGTTATTGTTATAATGATACCCATTTAATTGAACTTCATGTGAACTGGGTATGAACCAAAATTAATTCATAAATAGAAAAAATTTTTTTAAACCGAGGAAGAAATAATAGAATAAAATGATTTTTTAAAAAAAGATTATCTTCAATAATCATGAGGCAACCTTGTAAATGGGTTGAAGTAGCCTCAAAATGCCCTTTACTACAGTATTTACAGACAAATGTTCTAACATTTTCTTTCTTTCTTTTTCTTTTTTTTTTTTTTTTTTGAGAATAGGTCCTAGTTTTGCCCACGAAACCACAGGCTCATGTTGCCTGGGATACCACACACTCAAGTAATCCCCAGCCTCAGCTTCCTAGGTAGCTGGGATTACAGGCAGATGCCACCATGTCCAACTATTTTTGGGGGACAAGTCTCACTATGTGACCCCGACAGAACTTGAACCGCGATTCCTGGCCCCAGCCGCAGCATCCTAGGCTGCAGTCTATAGGCATGCGCCACTCTGCCTGGTCTTTTGTTCCAATATTTTCTAAGTTTCTAAAATGTTTTCTACTTTCTAAAACTCCTTATCTTGAAAGATAGAATAACTCCTCCCCTTTTTATTTTTAAACATTTTACTTTGTGTTTTTATCTATTCTTTCCCTATGCCTTACCAATGATTTTTTTTTTAATCTTTAAAATCAGGAATGCTGATTTGTACAAGTATAAAGCAATACAATTCCAGGCATTTTCTTTTCCTCCTATTCCCTAAACTCCAGATATTATTTGTCATCTCTTGGAGTGTTGCAAGTGTTTAGCTTTCCTTAGCAACTTCTGGGATAGGAAGACCTGGTTAGAGAAACATCTGATCTCAATCTAGAGGTTGTTATGTCCCAGGAAAGCAGAAAAGCTACCTACACAGAAAGGTCTTTTGTTGCCTTAGGCTAGAAACAATAGGAGCATTGATTGAGACAAAAAGAGCAGCCCCTGTACAGATGAGACTCCTTAGGCATGAGTTACCTGGTGTTGTGATTACTGAGAGAGAATTGAGGACATTTAAAAAATGGAACTTATTTTGAATGCCATTGAATACCCCCATTTTAAAACAAATAGCTATATTGCAAAGCTTCCAGATTTTCTGACTAAAAACAACTTTAAAATCTCTACCTTCATAAACCCAGTCGGTTATTCCATTATATATCACATCTTCTTTCCCAGTATATGTGATTCTATGAGCTTCTTGATTTGGTTCATTTTTAACATAAATATCATTACCCCAAACATATGCCTAGAAAGATTGCAAACAAAATTGACATGTTATGTTTTATCACAGTGTTTTAAAAATCATTTATTATTTTATCCTAAAACAATTGACATGCAAGGGTATCATTACCTTGGATTTTTCAATTTTAGCAAGTTTTACTCTTTCGTCTCTTTACTGCAAGTATGCAAGCTATGAAACTCCCAAATAATCTTAAAAATGCTATGTTAAAAGGAAGACACTCACAACCACCACTTTGGGATACTGAAGTATATGAGAGAGGACCTAAAAGACTAACTGGTGAGAATGATGAGTGATTGTACATTCTTTTCTGGGGAAGGGAACATAGCAGAGTGTTAATTACTTTCCCAAGAGAGAAAAGTTCAACTACAGATAAGCAGTCCATCTTCTTATTTGAATTGCTTTTTTACTTTAAATAGTCTCTCAGCACTATTGAACACAAAGACATACCTATATTAACATGGAGAAAATCATAGATCTAGCCCAGAGCAAGTATAGCTCTTAAAGAATATGCAAGTACACCAAATTTAGCACTTAAGAGCTTAATAAACATTATCCTAGTAAGTAAACAATATCCTATTAGTAGGTCAAAAACTTCCAAGAATCATATATACTGTGTTGAGCTGGTAAAATATTATCTTAAGCGATTATACTATATTAGATAGTGACTCCTACATGTCTGGTACTCTGTATCAGGATTAGTAACCTAAAAGATTTGAGTCATGGTTTTCTGACAACAGAAGAGACTCACTGACCAATTTATGACCCACTGGTGACCATGAGATCCACTGTGTGTTGTTGGGGATCTTTCCTTCATTAATCAGTGCCCTGGAAAAAAGATAAAAGCAAACAGCACCAAAGGAATAAATCATAGTTGAATCTCTTTATTATTTTTAGCAATTTTATATTTAAAGAGTATAATCAACTCTACGAGGAAGTCACTGACCTTTTAGTTAAGTCATAAATGTCATATGAGGCTGTGTAGGAGTGTCTCCATTGCTGTAAAAGAAAAGATATTTCAGGTGCTACAAATTGGACCACTTGCTATAGGAACTCAAGAGAGAGAAAGTAATTTCACATTGCTTAATTCTCAAATTATATCATATTATATTAATTCCCTATCTAGATTCTAGGATTCAGCAATTAGAAAGAATCTTAGTACAAATTTTTCACACTTCGTCTACAAGCTAGCTTTGACGGCACTTTGAGAGAGGAGCCTTCCAGGACTGAAGTGAACTCTGGTAACATATCCATGTTAAACATTATTCCTAACATCCGTAGACTGTTAAGTTTACCTACACAGTAAAATGCAAAGTTTCACCTTCAAAACATCTTAATGGCAAAGTATTAAAAGATGTATAATTCTATTGCTAGTGGAGAAGTGGGGGAAAGGCTGTTTCCCTACACTGATCATGATTACATTCAGATAAAAATCCTACACAAACATTTTTACTACACTTTTCATAATTACCCAAACTCTGCCTTTCATTAGGATAAACTGTGTCCATTCAAACAAATGGAATATTATTCAGCAATTTAAAAAATGAGGTACAAAATCACATATAAGCTCTTAACAGCATATTGCTAGTTTAGAGAACTTAATCTGAAAAGATTACCTACTGTATTGCTCCAACCATATAATAGTCTAGAAAAGACAAAGTTATGGAAAGAGTAACAAGATCAGTAGTAGCTAAGAGTTTAGATGAAGAAAGGATGACTAGGACATAAGAAACATTTTGTATGATTTTACAATGAAAGGTACATGTCATTTACATTATACATATAAAAATGTTCAGCACAGAGTAAACTCTAGCATAGATCATGAACTTTAATCGATAACAATGAATCAATCTTGGTTCATCAATTAAAATAAATAAACTAATACAAAAATGTTAATAATAGGGGGATATGGGAAGAAGGGGGTCAGGGATGAAGCAGCATATGGAAACTTCCTGTATTTTCCACTCATTTTCTGTAAACCTAAAGCTGCTCTAAAAAAATAAAATCTCTTATGTAAAAATAAATGAATTAGAATGATACCAGATGACTTGGAAGAAGTTCACATGGTAGTATTGTGTGGGAAATGCAATTTATAGAAAACTGTGGAAAATAGAACCTTATTTCTATAGAATAAGCAATAACTAAAAAGGATTTTTATCTTCATAGAATTATATGAATAAGAATAAAACTATAAAATATGGAGAGATATACACTATGCTCTTAATATAGCATACCTGGGGGAAAGGCAGGGTAAGGAATTGCAACTCAAGCAAAAATTAGATTGAAGGTGAAAAAAATATGACTTTACAGGTTTGCACTTATGAAAAACTGTTTATATGCAAATTCATATATAAATTAAAGATATCTTAAAAGAAATTGCTTGTCTGGCATCTGTCTTCCCTATCACTCTCCCAAAGGTGAAAAATTAGGTTTTAGTCATCTTTAAAAATCGGTAATCTCCCCCAGTTCTCAGGAAATAAATCAAACAAAAATATAAATCCAATTATACCTATGAGAATGAAATAGATAAAATAGGTAGTTCAAGGACACCCAGCTACATGGCAGGTCTTAGACATCAGTCAGGATTCTTAACTTTTGAGAATATTCCTACTTACCATTTACTGCCCTTCTATCTGCTCAAACCAGCTTATGAAGCTCTACCTTTGTACAAGTCATAAATTCTTTTATGAATCCTAGTTTATTTTGACAAACCCCATGATTGTTTCTGGTCAACCTCATTGATCTAACAGTTGTTAGTTCCACAAGGTGTGATGCAGGCTAAAATGATGAGTTGTAAGATAAATATTTGAGGATGACAGGCTAATCATGGATTGTACAAGGAAACCAAAAAGGTTTGAAATATTTATTTCATCTTTTAGAACATACTCATCTATCTATTTAGGCTATAAACATTGATAAATACCTTCTCTTAGGTAGTAGTGTATAATACAAGGGTCTCTCTTTTAAGAACTCATAGTTGAATGGGGGACATGGGGATGTAATCTACAGAGGACTGCCATACAGAGAAGGGTAAAAAGCATCCTAACAGAATGAATGGGAGTAAATTGCAGAGAATGAGTGGGGGAACAGAGTGGCAGGGGGCAATGATGATAAAGTATTCCAAGAAAGCCTGGATCTGAATTACTGAAAAGGGAGAGCCATATGATGATGCTGGAAGAAGGTTCCAAGAAGAAGCGATAGCAATTGTTTTGGCCCTTAGATGGGAATGAAAGTGAGTTTGAGAAAATAAAGAGCTCTGCACTTAAAAGTTCTTCTTTGGATCACTGAATCTCTAGGGAACCTTTAAATCTAGTCTTGCCTGGGCCCCCGCCCACAGCTATGCTGAGTAAAGTGGTTTGGAGCAGTCTGCAGAGTTGTGTATGAGATATTTTTCAAAAGCTGCCTGAGTGATTTAAAGGGGCAGGCAGGACTAAGAAGCACTGACCAAGCCTGGGGACTGCAGAGGGGACTTAGAGGGGGCAGCCCCGGCCGGGTCCAATCACACAGGCTTCTGAGGATGCTGCAGCTTGAATTGGTGAGGGAAAAGTGGCAGCAAGCCACTGAACATGAGGGGTTAACTTGGTAGGATGCAAATGCATGAGGAAGGGAAGAGAATAGAAACAGCAAAGGTAGCTAAATACACATAAGGAATCTTTCCAGTAACACAGTAAATACAAATTCTTACCAAAGATGATTTTCTAGCTAAGTGCACCAGTAAAATACACCCCTTAGTACATACACATCAAGTGACACTTGTTGAACTCAGTGAAACAGTAAACTGAACTGCTATTTACCTTTCAGTTTCAATCTAACCTCAGACTTTGTCTTTAATAAGAATAACTAGCTCACAGTCTTTGTTTGCCTTTAATAAGAATAGTTCACTCCAGCTGCTCACTAATCGAGGTATTACAAAATTTGCTAAAGTCAAATATACCTTAGAGACTTCAATTTACTGATCTGTGGGTTAAACCTCACATTGAGAATTTTAAAAAAACTCTTCAGATGATTTTAATCTATGGACAGCAGCAATAAGAACCACTGAATTAAAGACATGATAATTCATTAATTGAATATAGGTATGTATAAATGTCATATAAAGTTTTGCTTTGTTTATAGCTGATACATTTAGTTGATAGGTTTTATCAATCCAGAAGAGCAAATACAAAGTAAAGTGTCCCAAAAGAGGAACAGGAGTAGGGCATGGTTTGCTGGCCCTGGGAAGAGCAGTGTTAGAGCATCTCAGGCCACTTGGTATTTATCAAGTATCCAGGAGAAAAAGTCAGAGCAGAGGATCCCCAGCTTTATGACTGGGGATAATGTTGTCAAATTTACAACTAATCAAAAAGTTGCAGTTAAAGTGACTGATGGTATGCAGGCACCTTAAGCCTGTTGAGGTGTGATTAAACTTCCTTTGCTGAGTGTGTGAGGATCTGATGCAGAACTGGGGTTGGAAGAAGCTTAACACTCTGGTGGCTCTGATGGCTAGAGCTGAAGGCTGCATTGGAATGGCTTGTGACTGATAGGACCTGAAGACAGAAGGGTGCTTACTCACCTGGCAGTCTCTTTGGGAGGGTGAGGGTTTTAGCTCTTTTTGAAGCAAGTGCTGAAAGAGTCTTACTATATGGAGAACTGGCCCAAAGGAAATCACGGATTATATTACTCATGAATGATATGAAACTTGAAGTTATAAATGTCTATCACAAATTGCTTTTATTAACCTTATGTCTTCAGTATCTCTAATGCAATTTGATTTTTACTTTTTAATATTTGAAAAGCACCAAAAATGAGTTTCTTTTAAAACATCTGTTGACTTGTTTTTTATGAATGAGAATGACCACTTCCCTTGATGCTGAATTAATGAGATCTTAGTGTGTGTGTGATATTTTAGTATCAATTTTATTTAAATGTCACAAAAAGCATGCACTTCTGTTACCTTCACATAGTTGTACTCGAAGAGAACAAACTTTCGGTCAGGAGATACTGAATAATCATTTATAGAATATCCAAGTTCTTCCTGTCAATCAAGCAGAAACAAGAAAAATTGAGCAATTCCCCTTAACTGCCATTAGTGAGCACTTAATCTGGCTCTAGACCTTTGGCTGGTATCTTAGTGGAGCCAGCCAAGGAAAAAAGGGACATTCCCCCACAAATAGCCATGATAGAAAGTAGAAGGTGGTAAGTTTAGATAATCAAGAAGTGAAGGACAATTTTATTTTTTTAATTTTTTTGAGACTAGGTCTCGCTATTTTTGACCGTGGAGCCGCAGGCGCTCGTTGCCCGGGGTACCACAGACTCAAGCAATCCCCAGCCTCAGCTTCCCAGATAGCTGGGATGACAGGCGCGCCACCACGCCCAGCTATTTTTTTGGAACTAGGTCTCGCTACGGGCCCCCGGCGGGACTCGAACCGCGATCCCTAGCCCCGGCTGCTTCATAGGCTGAAGCTTACAGGCACGAGCCATCGTGCCCGGCGAGAAGGACAATTTTTAAACAAAGAAATATGGCCTCGAAGGTAGAAATCAGCAGGGGGAGCGTATGAGCAAAAATACAGGTATGGGAAAAGGTGTATAGTTTTAGAGCGTCATTTAAAGGTTAAATGTGACGTGAGATAGTTTAAGGTATGTCAGATAAAGGAGGCAGTATGAGGATAGAAAATTAGAAAAATAGTTGACACTCAAAAGAAGTTAAACTATTTTGATTAACTACTTTTATCAAAAATAGAAGTGATAGAATCTCTTTTTTTCTTTTACAGAGATACTCTGGTGATACAACTGTTGAGACAAAATGAAAGGCGATGCCTCAGCTCACAGACAGTTCAGGAATCTGGTTTATGGAATGGAAACGGGAGCGGGAGGTAGAACACATGCTATCTAAAGATTAAACAAAATCTTGAACCAGGACTATAAATGGAAATGGAAGTCTGAGAGACCTTGACCTTACTTAGGGAAAATCTTTGGATTTGTTGAATAGTGAAACAAAAGGGATGACAGAGGGATCAAAGGGGATTCTAGGTTTCACCATTGAAATGGCAGGAAATGGCAGGAAGGAGAATACTATCTACAAAGTTTGAGACCCCAGCAAGAGGAATAGAAGACTGAAAGGGAGTTAACTAGTTTAGCTTGGAATAGTTTTAAATGCCTGTATGAGTCCAAAAGCTGTTAGAAACTGAGACTTAGGTCTTGAAGGAGTTTAGTATAAAAGTGTGTATTTGAGACTCAGGGTCAGAAAGGAAAGCACCTACATCATGGGAGAACAGAAGATTCACTAAAGGAGAGTCCGCAAAGTGAGGAGCAAAGACAGAACCCCGAGGAGCACTTACAGTCAGGAGTACCGGCAGAGAAGAAATCGTCAAAGGAGTCTAAAGAGTAGACAAGGCAGGGAGCATTTCAAGGAGAAAGATCCACTGTGCCATATGCTGCAGAGAGAGTCCAACAGGATGAGAAATGACAGTACTCATGATTTGAAAGGTTATTAAGAAAAAAACAGGATTTTTTAAGCCATGAGTTAATTATGTGATTAAACATACAAATGTACTGTTCTCCAAGAAAATGGAGCTCTTTCCATCTTCAGCATTGAATAGCAAGATATTATTTTCTTGTCTGTAGAGATATTCATGATCTAGAGAGAAAAAAATCAATATTTCAAGTTCTATCAAACACCTTCATAAGATAAAATTATACAAAAAAATTTAAGATCTATGTTCACATGTTACAGAAACATTTCTAAGTCAGAAAAATATTAAATGATGAATATTAAAATAGTATTTATTCATTTTTCATCATTACTGTGAAGGCTTTAATTCACATTTCATTTTTATAGGACACATGAAAGAGAGACTAATGTTTCTTTTGTCTTATTTCCCTTTGCCCCATGGCATTTAAAAAAACACAAAGGTAGGGTATCAATGCCTTAAATGTCCCACAGCTTAACTAGAATGAACATAAGCATCAAAATCTGCCTCCGATCCTCAGATCCTTGCCTGAAATCCATCGCAAGCTGTAGTACTTCATTCTGAACGTATCTTTCAAATAATCATCCAGCGTGTAGGTTTTGCGATTGTCAGCTGGTTGAAAAACAAAAACAAAAAAAAAGAATACTCAGTGGTATGAAAGGACCTAAATTTTGGATAAAATAAATAAATGCATCTTTACAATATACACTGTCCATAAATGAAAAGAATTACATTTATAAAATACAAAGCACATTTGAAAGATTTCTAGTTGGGTGAGTGAAGTAAAAATGCACTTAGACATATGAACGCATAGGTGAACATGAGCTAGATCCATGCTGCCAGCGAGCTTCATCAGGAAAATCTCGATCAGCAATGTCCCTTGGAAATGTCATGGGATGACATTTTCCAGCACCCATGTTTTTTTTTGTTGTTGTTTGGTTTTTTTGAGACTAGGTCTTGCTATTTTTGCCTGTGGAACCGCAGGCTCCCGTTGCCCGGGGTACCACAGACTCAAGCAATCCCCAGCCTCAGTTTCCCAGGTAGCTGGGATTACAGGCGTGGGCCACCACTCCCAGCTATTTTTTGGATCGAGGTCTCCCTACAGGCCCCAGGCGGCACTCGAACTGCGATCCCTAGCCCCGGCCGCTTATCCCAGCACCCATGTTTTAAAAAATTTAAGGTGAAATTGATATTCATAACATTTTATTTAGCTGACTATATCCAAGAGCTTTTCATTTTGACATGGAACACATATTTAAATGCTATTAATGAGGTTTTTCATGTTATTATTTTTCAGACTATATCTTTGAAATGCTGTATGTAGTTTATGATGAATGAACATGCCAGTTTGACAAGCACATGCCCAGTCAATAGGCACATGAGGTTGTATCATGAATGGTGCAAAGCTAGATCATTATCTTTTCAGGCTACACAGTCCACTTGCAAGCCATTTCACTCCACACAAGCTATGAAGACAGGGACACCTAATTCAGGGATCTTTGTTTCTATTATTGCTTCTCACTGAACTAGATGACGGATTTCATGAAACCCTGGCAATACCTGGCTTTTCTGCTATTAATTTTTTTCCTACTTTGATTCTACATTTCTTCATTGACTTCTAAGGCAGAAATGTCCTGATATTTAGCCTTCAGTTTTCTGCTCTTCTCTCTACTTCCTTTCAAAGAAGTCCAGAGAATGTGAATTCCTGGACTGTATCTTTTTTTTTTTTTTTTTTCTGAGACTAGGTCTTGCTATGTTGCCCAGGGTAGTCCCAATTCCATGAACTCAAGCAATCCCAAGCCTCAGCCTCCCAGGTAGCTGGGATTACAAGTGTGCACCACCACGCCCAGCTATTTTTTGAGACTAGGTCTTGCTCTTTTGCCTGAGGTGTGTCTCCAACATGTGAACTCAAGCAATTCCTAGCCTCAGCCTCCCTTCCTAGGCTGGGATTAAAGCAATGTGCCACCATGCCCAAAACCCTGTAAGTACCTTTTCAATTTAAATAAATACAAAATCTGTATTGTTAGGCGACCACATTCCCAACTTATATTTCTGTGTTGTTACGGTTCTGTGTTGGAAATTCTTAGTTGACTTGTCCAACTCTAAGCCTATTTTCACCTTATCTAAAATAATTGTCTTTCTTTAAAAATAAATTTACCTCAAGAAATTTATGTGCTGCTACATTCTGTTATTGCTGGTGACCAAACCAAAAGTCCCAACCACTTTTGAAGTTTTCCTCTCTTTTATCATCATCTCTAGCCAATCAACTTCATTTTATTTTTCCAGTGAAATAATTTTTTCCAGGTTTCCTGCCATTAGATTCTCTCCATACAAATCCTTCCAGTACACCACCACTATAATGACTCTAAAGACAAAAAAACAACCACAAATGGTTTCTTTGGAAGCTTTCAGTGACTCCCCATGGCCTACAGGAAGACTCAAACTCCTTAGCCAGGCACCTGTGGCCAGCACCATCTGACATGAGGTCCTCTTCAGGCTTGTCTACAGTCTCCATGCAGGGAACTTTTAATCTAGTCACACTGATGTGACCTAGTGTAAGAACCGTAATCCAAGTAGGGCTTGTATGTACTCAAAGTAGGACATGTACTAAAATCAAAGCGTTGTAGAGCATAGATGGAGCATTTTTGCATGACTGCCCTGAGACAATGGCTGCACCATGAGCCACACCTGGGGACACCCACAGAGCTGTTGACTGATTGTGTGGTTAGGATCCATGGTGGTCTAGGACTGACTCACAGATAAATGGTTCTATTATAAGCACTAACACACATCATTCTTTGTAATGATCTTTGAATAGATTCACTTGGGTCATCATGTTGCCCACATTTCCAAATATACTTCTACTCTTGCCCCCTGAGCCTGTTTTACATCTCTTTGTTACTTGATAAAATATACCCAACTGTTTCTGCTAATAGCAAAAGACCCATGCCTAGGTAGCAGTGTCTTGCCTTGCAAACCTGCTCCACAGCTCTTGTCTCTCTCTTTCTCAGCATGGTAGTAACACAACCAACACATCACACTGATCTATTCAATAACCCAGCTGGTCATCTTGAACTTGTCCACCTCTACTCCTTGTCTGAAAGCACTTTCCTGTAATATTTCCAACGACTTTCCTGGCTGACACAACCCACCACCCTCCAACTCCTGGTTTTTCAATTCAGCCTCTTCTGTATTTTGCCCCCACACCACTTATTTGACTCTTGTCATTTAAATGACTTGTGTTCATGATGTTGTATTTCCTATGCTTGCTTCTGTGGTCTACCAAACTAGGTCATGGCCTCATTGACGGAGGGCCTTCAATTTTTGTTGTGTTTTGTTTCGCATCAG
This sequence comes from Uropsilus gracilis, assembly GCA_004024945.1. Lineage (NCBI taxonomy): Eukaryota > Metazoa > Chordata > Mammalia > Eulipotyphla > Talpidae > Uropsilus > Uropsilus gracilis. The sequence continues at coordinate 23,830 of PVHY01007961.1, forward strand.
CCTGAGCACCTACACAATTCAATGTACTAGAAGGCACAGGTATACACACACACACACACACACACACACACACACACCCTCACACACAGCTTTTATTGATTGACATATCACCCTAGAAGCCTAACCATATCAATGTGTTTTTCTTCCCCATTCAAGAACCTCCACTGATGACAAATAAGCTTTTTTTTCAAATTCTCTGTTTTTCCCATCTACACACAAACATACATTCACAAAAAATAGCCACCATCATCATTCCTGTAACAGCAAATATACTCTTGGCAATTGCAAAGCCAGCAACATCCTATCTTATAAATTTTTTATGAAAGGTAATTCTCCTAAAGAAAACATTCTTTCAAAAGATGTTCTTAAAAAAAGAGATGTTCTTAAGATTCTAATTCTTTGGGTGTCATCAAATGTTATAACACAATGCTTCTGCCTATGAAATTTTCAGTTTCAGTAGATAAAACTGCTACATGTTACTTTTTACTTTATTGATTTTATTTAAGCAAAACTTGTTAAATATGTTAAAAGAATATAAACAATTTTATTTTTCAACTCTATCCTACATTTCATCCTGAAAATTAGCAAGATATTTGTGTTTGTTAGCTGCAGAATATGTAAGAAGGTAAAACTGGCCCTTGGACTTGTCAATCTTCCAAAAAGAAGTAAAGTCTTGTGTCATGGAAATAGTATTTGAAACTCATATGAGTTACAAAACTGCAAATCTAAATTTGTTCACTAAATACCCCCAATTATTCACATTAATTCAATCATTACTTCTAGTTACAAGAGGAGTAGCATATGGACAATATTGTTTAAAGTATATATCCTATCAAGAGTCTAAAATGGGCATAAAACACATTCTCAAATTAGCACAGTTCAAGACACAATTGATTATAGATGTTCATAATCCTGATATTATCTGCTAATGTTGATGTCTATGTAGGCTATATAGAAATATAGGACACTTCATATACATATGTTTACTGCAGTTGCCTGACTGTTTGTATTCCTCCTGCCAAATTCACATATAGAAAACCTAACCCCCAATGTGATGGTATTAAGGAATGAAGCCTTAGGGTCAAGATAAGGTCATGAAGGTAAAGCCTCAATGAATAGGATTAGTACCATTTAAAAAGTGAACCCAGTGAGCATTCTCACCCTTTCTTTCATATGAGGACAAAGGAAAATGGGGACTTCACCAAAACCAGGCATTAGATATTGAACTGCTGTCACTTCAGCCTCCAGAAGTGTGAGAAATAATTATTTGTTGTTCAAATTATCAGTCTATTCTATTTTTGTCATAGCAAGTTGAATGGACATACATAAACGCACATATAGGTATATATACAAACATTTAGATGTAAACATACATAATAAATATGTAGAACTTTTATCACTGATTCAATTTTGTCAGAAGAACCATATTTCTGTAATAGAACACATACAGCATTCTCTCATTTCAATGCTATCTTGCATTAGCATATTTGCCCAGGATTTTCAGAATACATTAAATCTGGGACAACTATTAAAATAATTGAGACAGAATTCCCTGTGATTTCACCTGTGACAGGGAGTCCTGCTCTTTTCATTCAAAATACATTCCTCACTGAGCACTTACTTTTCCTGGTCCCTTGGATGTGCTTTCTTCCATCAGGACACAGCTCTTCTAAACCCATCACCTCCTCCATGTTGGTACTCCCTTCTGCTCACAGAGGGTCCAGTGGGACCATCTGTGTTCCATCTGCTGAGGTTGCAGATTTCAATACTGACACTGCTCTCTTGCTACGGCCTGGGATCTCCATGAAGACACTGGTCAGCCTTGGCTGTGATAAACTCATTCAGCTCCTGTACAACGACCCTGTACGCCAGGTTTCATATCCTGGCTACTCAATCCCAGAACAGCACTGCTAAATTGGAGCAAGCAGAGCAACAAATGTTCCTTGTTTTTTGCCTTGCCATTTGATAAGTAGTGCACATTGGAAGACACTTTTGAAACATCTAGATAAGCGAGTTCTGTGAGACTTGAGTGCCAAGTCCAGGTTTTGACCTTTAGCAAGTTCATAGTTTGCTGCCAAGTTACAACCTATTCTGTCAAACACTTAGGGGACACGCTCATATTTCTTCTTTCTTGTCTACTTGCTCACTGATGGGGTACTGCTGTGGCGACAGATGAAGGTCTTTGGCTGCTTGTGTCGTTTTCCTGGTGGGCCTGGGACATGTCGTTCATTTGACTTATCAGTTCAAAGCATTGTGCAAGCCAAGTAAAGCAGCTAATCATATGTTACCCATCAGCTTATACAGAAACTCTTCTATTCCTGTCTTCTTTAATTTAAAAATCAGGAAAAAAGGTAACCTCATTCTTTCTTTGGTTAGAGCAACTCTATTAGGATGAAGCATGTGAAAGTGACATTTGTATCAGTCAAGAATGGTAAATCAGTAGCTTTTGAAATAGTTACAACCTATAAAGGCACTTGTGTGGTATCTTAAACACTTGCTGTAGAGTCAAAATTATTTTTGAATAAAAGTAATTCCATAAAAGTAAGATCCAAGTAAGAGGGTAGTATAATTCAGTGGAATATTCTTGCATTGACCAATTGTTACCTTATGTGTAGAGAATATTTTGAATACTTAAGTAGTTATGAAAAATAAACTTTTTTGACTGTTATTAAGCTATGGCACATAATATTTTTACTTTACAAAGATAAACTGTTTTGGTAAATAAATGGCTAATGAAATCCAACTAAAAAGAAATGTGCTCTTTACAGCTCATAAACTCATAAAGTTGTTAAACACAGGAAAGAAGATATCTGGTTCTAGAGTTCTTGTGTTCCATATGGTAACCAGTTAAAATTTTATATTGATGCTAAAGAAATAAAATGAGTGTTACTTTAAAATTCACTATCAAAATAGCAGCCTTGACATAGGGACAGGGAAAGAAAAATAAGGGAGGCAAATAAGAAACTAACTGGAAGTTTCTTCATCCCCAGTATACCCAGCAGGCCACCACCCAGGACTGGCATTTGACTCAACAAATACCAGTAAGAAGATGAGTCCTTGGTGACTTTGAAATCAGAGAGCCTGGATTTGAGTCCAGATCTAATGCTTGTACTGGGACCTACGGAAAATTACTGAATCTTTCAAAGGACTCAATTTTAATCTACAAAATTAGAATGCTTGTATTATCTAACCCAGAGGGATTTCTACGATAAAATGACATCATATAGGCTAAGTGCTGGCTCAGGACTTAGAATTTGGAAACTCTCAGTTAGGTGATACTATTGTTGTTTTATTCCAAACATGTGGTAAGCAATTAGGTACAAATTCACAAAGTGAATAGAAGTGACTCTCCCTTAGAGTAAGTATTCAGAGTAGTGCTGAGGTTGGGAGTGCCATTGCAATAAAACAATAGCAGTTAACTTCACTTCACTATGTTCATGTCCCAAATACTCCTAATGAGAAATCATAATGTTTAACAGCAAGAAAACATGTAGGAAAAGTAGAATCTAATAATTTGCTAAATGTTAGAGAACATCACTCTCCTTTAACACATCTAATAGCAGCATGATGGAAATCAGCATTTTATAGATTATTGGGGAGGGGGGGAAGAACAGGACTTGATGAAATTAAAGGGTTTGTGAAGAGTGACATTTCCCAGATTACTATACACAAGAGGAATTAGAATAAAATCACAATCACCAAATGTATCTTCTAAATAAGAGAAACATCCATGTTTATCAAGTGACATTTGACTAATGCAATGCCATTTTGCTGAATAAGGGACTATAGAGAATGCTTACTATTGGTGTTGACCTTAGAATCAGAGTATCAGTTAACCAAGTTTTTGTTAGAGATATAATCACTGTATTTCCAAAGATCTGTTCTGAAAGGCCAACCAAATGGTACAATACACATTTCCCAGAATAGCACCAGTTTAGAAAGAAGGAAACAACTTGATAGGGGGTTGTCTCTCAGGACTCTAATCTCTCCTCCTAGTTCTCTACTTCCTGCTTCCTTCCTTTCCCTTCCCTTCTCCATCTCCTGTATTCAGGATGTTTCCCAGAGCCCACTGCTACCTCAAGGATTCTGAATTTTCTATACCGTCAGTTTGGAATATTCATCCTCTCATATATGCTGCCACTTCAGTCCTACCTCTGCTAAGTTTCTAATAACTGTCACCTTCCCTCAAGACTAACAGTTGCAAACCCTCTACTGCATTTTCCTGACTTTATTTTTACTTTTCCCTTAGCATTGATACTCTCTAACTTAGCATAATTTTTTTTTTATTTATCTTGTTTATACCCTGACTCTCTTAACTGAGTTAAGTTCCAGGAGGCCACCCATTTTGTTATGTTTTGTTTTGTTTCCTGTTGTATCACTATGGTCTAGAACAGTGCCTGGCACAGAACAGGCATTCAGTAAATATCTGTTGAATGAAAAGATAAAAACCAGACAATACAAACTCAGGCACATAAACATAGGAGCATAAACACAGGAACAAAGCTCTAAACACCAACACTGTGAACTCCAAATGACTGTAGTAGCATGGAGGGCTATGTGCTCAGCCAGAGGGTTTAACTTGGTGCCTCAAGATCCAGTCTGCCACTAGCTGTCTAGGCCCTCTCAGTCCTCAAAGTCCTTGCTAGTCTTTTGTATTTTATCTTTCAGCTCAAAACTTGTGGTTCATGCTAGGCTCAGTCATGCTGGGAAGGAGATTTACGGTCCTGTTTCCCTCACCTCTTTGTTTGCAGGTTTCCTGTTAGGTCTTGTCATAAGCAAAAATAGGAAAGAAGGGGTTTCCTTTGTCTGGCTGATCTTACCAGCATGTGACTGGAAGTATCACCTGTGAGAATGAAAATATTTTCACTTCTTTGGAATCACCTGAACCTTTGTCAACACACCTTTCAGTGAGCCGGAGCAGCTGGGTGCTTCACACCCCAAAGGGTTTTGGGTGTAGGTCTTTAGTGTCCCTCTTACTCCTTTGTTTCCAACCCCTAATGGTAACTCATTCCTGCAGTTTTTGTCTCCAAGTTACTTCAGATTTCCTTCTTTTGTTCTTCAAGCTATGTAACGTATTTTATCTTAAATTCCAGGGCTCAAGCATCTAGTGTGATTTCTGTGTCTTCGTATCACTCTCCCCCAACTTAGATATTTTACCTATAAAATATATCCCTTTCAGCTATAAGAATATAGTCTTTAGACCTGGAGTGAGCAAACTTTTTCTTAAAGGGCCAGATGGTAGATATTTTAAGTGTGTGGGCCTTATGTCTGTTACAACTACTCAAGTCAGCTTGTAACCTGAAAGCAACCACAGACTATGATAATGAATGGACATGACTGTGTTCCAATAAAACTTTATTTATAAAAACATCTGGCCAGGCCTTTCATTTCTTTGATGACCTGCCTAGACATTCCTGAGAATTGTGAGCAGCATAACACACACACACACACACACACACACACACGCACACGCACACACACACGCACAGAGAGAGAGAGAGACAACCTGCTCTCAAGACTGGCTGTAAGACAGAGCGAGATGTTGATATTGAAATTCTAATTACCTTGAATCAAAAACAGTATCAGTGTAAGACTCCAATATATACAGCCAAAAAGAGAAGGTGGGTAGAATATTCATGTCTTCAAATTAAGATGAAAATATCTATAGCCTTTGGCGATGAAATGCAAGACAAAAGGGGCTGCCTGAACTTACACCCAGTTTACACTGCTTGACTCTTTCTGCCTTTAGCCCAGCAAGGAGCCAGGAAACTCAGCACACACAGGAAATGGGCACTAAACACACCATGGAGCTGCCTTGCTCCTTTTTGAAATGGAAATTGTTTTATTTCTTTTTTCTGCATATAGTCACTCCCTTTTCCTTTGTTAGGGCTCTTCTGGGAATAAACAAGACTAGTAGATTAAGGTCCAAAATTAATATTTACAAGGTGTTTATATCCCTCTATCCTGACTAACATTAAACCAATATAATCCAAGGTGATTGGAAACAGTTGAAAAGTGGCAACATCTTAAGTATAGATAAATGATCCACAGGCCAGTGGAACATGCAAGTATTTTTGCAAAGGACCATTTCCAATTTAAAAACTACTCAGAAATCATTGTGGGGGACACTAATGGAAATTGCTACTTGCAAGCTAAGAAGAATTAAGTTATATCAGAAGAAAAACCAGTATTTAAGTATTAAAAAAACCAGTATTTAAAATCAGTATTTAAGAAAGGTGAAACTGAAAGTGGGTATTATGAAGACTTTCTGACTTTAACTTTAAAACACATACAGGCCTGCTGGGTCGCCAACTGAAACAGGGTATAACGAAGACTTTTGACTTAACTTAAAACACATACAGGCTTGCTTCTCTCTCTAGAGCAGGCTACTAACAGTTCCTTAGCAATTTATCTTTACCTTGAAGTAGCCACACCTATCTGCCTGCTTCTCTCTATGAAGCAGGCTACACACTCTTCACTAGCATTTTCACTGATCACCTTTACCATTGATAATGCAAAAGCCAGCCAACTGCTTCTCAGCTCCCAGCTCCAAAAACTGCAGAAGAAAAAACTTAGAAAACACAGTTTAAACTCTCCACTTGTGGGTTCTTACCACCATCCCCACCCTTCTCAGTCAAAATACCAAACCAATGAAAGACTATCAGTGCAGACTAATTTATTTCTAACAAAGTGATTTCTAATTATCCTAATAACTACAAAAGAAACATGTAAGACTCAGAATACTTTAACATTGTCCAAAACCTTTCTCAGCATTGTCCAAAGTCCTTTCCCAGATTGCCCCGAAATCCTCAGTCTCTCAGTTCTGATCATCTCACCAAAATCAGCCAGTCAGAGTTCCTCTCCACGTGTTCGAAGACATCTTTCTTTGGGGCTCTCCTTTGGCGTGCTCCTTTGGCATGCTCCAGCTCCTCCATGCCATCCTCTTCTTGCCGTTCAGGTAGAAACTTCATGTACTGGACCCAGCAAAGTTCACTTTCTTTTCAGGACTTGTCTTTTGCACGGCCTCTCGCAGACACAAGTTACACTCAGCAAAACAAACTCCAACACGGAGTTCTAATCTGCAAACTCCTTAACTGCATTCAGCACACAAGTTGCCAGCGTGGGTCAGCCAAGGGTTGCAGGCCCCTGGTGGCCACATGGCCAAGCTCACATGGCTCACATCTTTACAAGAGGGTCAATTCCCATCTCTCCTCCACTGAACCTCTCTCTCCATCTGATCTCCATATATTCAAATCCTTCTCTTTGTTTGCACACCCTTTATTTATCCTGATTTCCCGCCTTCTAGAAAATCTGTTTCACCTTGACCATTTCACTTCTTTCTTCCCCCTGCATCTCCCTGAAGGGAAATTCCAACTAAGGTCATTCTCACATTTTAGCATCTGTCCTTGAAATCTGCAATCTTAAACAGGAGACAATGGGGGGGGGGTAAGCACACCCTATCAAAACCTTGATGTTGAATCATTGAAGAACCTGCCAGAAAGTTCTACAGGCATTATCAATAAGGATACTGTCTGTGACAAGTGTTTTTCTTTAAGTGATATCAGGGAGAAGATCATTGGAAAACAAAACTGTCACAGAAATTCCTCTTTTCAGTATTAGCTGGGGCAAAACTTTTAAAAGTGAGCTGAGTATTGTTATAGTACTTACCGCTGCTATTAAAAGAATAAAATGTTAAACATACATAAAGTACAATAACAGTTAAGCAATGTTTCAAGTCCTTTTGGTGTATTGGACTATTCTAGCCATTGTGCATTCATCAGTTTAATTCCCATTTTACAGACAGGGAAACATTCATCAGTTTAATTCCCATTTTACAGACTATAGCAGGACTCAAGGTCCATGACTGCCAAGCACAAATGGCACGTTTCAACCATGGACTCCAAAGTCCATGATTATCATCATTATATTGAGCTGAGCAATCCTGGTATAGGGGAGAGGATTGTACATGATAATTTGCATGTGAAAATACTAAATTGACAATTTGTGGAATTGAAATGAATGAATTAGACCTCATGGAATTGTTTGAATTCAATATTTGCAACTAATACAGGCAGGCAGATAAGTAGTATCTTTCAGACTTGGGTCAGTGGGTTGGTTGTATTAGATGCTCTAATGCTTCCAATTTGAAGGAGTACCAGTTTTTTGAAAACTCTAGCATTTTCCTTCAAGGCTGTTTCTAAAAATGGCAACTCTATAATTTTCTAGATAAGGATGTTTTGAAACATGGACCTGAATATGCTAGGGCATAGTGACCTAAAAAATACAACCTGGTGGTCTAGATAAACAACCTATGACTTAGTGACACACTTCATACTAGTATACAACTCAATTTCTCTTTCAGTCTCCTCATTCTATCTTTGTCAAGTCAGGCCATGTACTACCACCAATGAAAGCCCACTTGGAACATCAAAATATATAAAGGGTGTATAATCCCTCAAATTCCTACCAAGGGTGCTCTGCCTTGGGATGTGAATCCTCTGACTCAGTAGCCCTGGTATCCTCATTTTCTTAGTGCCACCTTTCACTCCATACCAACCTCATTGTCTTCTCAGGGTATATTCAATAATTCCTGTCATCTTTTCCCTAAATTCATAAAACATAGTCAAGTAAGCTTTATAGTAGGTTTCTTTTCTTTCCTTTTTTAAAAAATAATGTGTCTTAGATTTTAAGCATAACACACTTCTGAATAACTCAGGCCCTGCAGGAAAGGTTTTCAAAGAGTGTAATTTATCCCATTAAAAAAATTCAATGATCTCTCCTTTACAGCAAAGCAACCATTAGGAGCTTGTTCTCCATCCCCTGCTCTCTGCTTGTTACCTGTTCTTCCTATTCTTGAATCCTTAGAGGAAAACATGGGTCACAAGTAATCCTAAGGACTTTATTTTTATCTCCACTCCCACAAAACACCTTCATTTTCTTTTCATTGCTTATGTCCTTCCTGTTCTTAGGCTAACTCAGGGTGTACCTACCTTAAAAAAATATTCACCCAAGCCTGCTGCTTTCTCAAGGCATTTTTAATTTTTCTTCTCATATTTCTGAACATGCTTCAAATTAGCAATCTATATCCATGGTCTTCATCCTCTTGCTGTCCCTCTGATGCCTTTTTTAACTAATAGCCTTGTTGACTACTAATAGTTTGCTACTAATACATTTCTCCCTCTCATCTTTAAAACATATCCTATACCTTATATTTTACCAATTATTAAAATAATTTTACACCATTATTCAAATATTTATTATTTATTTATTTTTATTCATTAAATCACAGCCTCAGTAAATGGTTTTTGGGATACCTCCCTCTCCCTCTTATTTAAATATTTAACCTAACAATCTCATTATAAATAGATTTTAAAGCTGAAAGAACAAATTTCTCATTAACAAACAGCTCCTAACAATATATAAATAGGAGTCACACATGATCTAGTACTGGACACTATATAAATAGGAGGCACACATGATCTAGTACTGGATGATCTGACCCCATATTTATGAAGATCATTTTATTTACAATCAAAGTAGCATTTAAAAATGTTCATCAAAATACTTTTTTTTTTTTGCATATGCACTAAGATAATTCCTTTAATTCACCAAAATTTGTCAGGTTGCATTGGGTGGAATAATCCCTCCTCCCATATTACGTCTAGCTGGAACCACAAAATGTTACCTTATTTGGAGCAAAGATCTCTCAAAGGTTATGAAGAAGTCACACTGGATTAAGGCATTAACATGAAAGATGGGTGTTCTTATGAGAAGACCATGTGAAACATGTTTTTCCTAACTTGGAAGATGGAGACTTATAGGAAGGTCAGGCAAAATCAGGCAGATTCTGGAGGATGTAATTGTTGTCAAGAATCAGAAACTGTGAAAAAAAGAGGAAGGATTCTTTTGACCTTCAGAGGGAACTTGGCTCTTTCTGCACTCTGATTTCGGACTTATTAAACCCCAATAAGGACAGAATAAATTTCTGTCCTTTTAAGACATCAGTTTGTAATAATTGTCACTGTGGCCACAGGAAATTAATACAAGCAACCACTGTATTCTTTGATGCCCCTCTAGAGCTAGGGTGAACAGAACAAAAAAATCCCTGCCTTCATGAAGTCTATATCCTCACAAGGAGTGACATAGGAAGGAACAGGAAGCAAATAATGTCTTATGTTAAGTGCCACAGAAAAAATCAGGAAAAGGGAAGGAGTGGCAGGTTTAGGGGCTCTGAATGGTCAATAGTTTGGTGAAGGGAGGTACAATGGACAAGACCTTGTCCATTTTAGCAGTGACCAGAAGGGGAGAAGGTAAGTAATGGACCCCAATGGAAGAGGGGTCCTGGGAGAAAGAGCAACAAGCACAAAACTTTTGAGATAGGATGAGAGATGGGGGTAGGAGATAGGGGATGGGGGGTGGGAAGCAGGAAGGGATAGTGGAATAAAGGATCTCAGGGAGATAGTAGGCTCAGTTCACAGGAGCTTGTAACCATTGTGAGACTTCTTGTGTTAGTCCAAGAGAGATGGGAAGCCATTGAGGGCTTCCAAGTGGAGGAAGATGGGATCTGACTAATGTTGAAAAATGACCTTTGTTTTAGTTTTTCTATTTCTGCATAACAAATGACCATAAACATAATGACAATACCCAGGTGTTAGCTCAGTTCTATAGGTCAGAGGTTCTGCTCCAGATGGCATGGGGTTAAAATCAAAGTGAGGCTGTCTGATCCCTTAACTGTGGGGAATTGTTGCGTTCAAGTTCATACAGGTTGTTGGCAGAGTTTGCTTCTTCATGGTTGCAGGTCTGAGATTCCAGTTTCCTTGCTACAAGGCAGGGACTTGTCTTGCCTCTCTCGAAGGCTATTCACATTTCTTATCACACAGTCCCCTCCACCTTTCAAAATTAGCAGTGACTGAAATGTTAAATCCTGTCTCTGCCTCAAAGCTCTGATGATCCCTTCTGTGAGCAGTCTCAAAACCGCTCTCTCAGAGTTCATGGGAATAGATCAAATCACTGTAGGTAATTCCTTTCCTTTAAGTTGCCTATATTTTATAACAAAATCTAATCACCAGAAATAAACCCATCCTGTTCTAAACTTTGCTCACCTTATTTCATGTTGATTATTTCTGTCATGTTTTCACATTATGAAGTCAATAAAATGTGAGCTTGTATGTGCTTTTTATATGGAAATGGAGAATAATTTCCCTCAGCTGTTTCTGACCTGCTCTATTGTGTCAGATTTATTTATTTTTATTCTTTTAACCAACCCTACTTCAAAAAAAAAGTTTAAAAAATGAACACCAAAACAATATTTTAAACACTACAAATTCAATTTCTTCTTATGTTTTAACCACTTTGGATACCAAAAGAAAGTAAGCCCTTATTCAAAATGCCCTCAGAATCAAAATTCAGTAACAAAATATCCTGCTCAACAATTAAGTATAGATAGGTGGCTGGAAAGAGAGAAAGAGGGAAATAAGAGTTACATGGTCAGAGTCAGAACTGTCTGAGTAGGTGTTTTCTATTGTTAACAAATTATATCTATCCAAAGTAATGAAAATAGCAATAACAAAAGCTTTACCTATTACCTGAAACTAGATCATACTAGCTACTGTGATACTTTTCTTAAGGCAAAATATTGTAAAGTGGAGACTCATTCGCCATTAATTTACATGGAAATTTTTCTGAACAGATGCAAACATTATCCTAACAAACATTATCCTAACAAACATCCAGATGCAAACATTATCCTAACAAATCATACAAAATAACACATAAGACCTAAAATAACACTAAAAGTAAGAATGAGGTCTAAGCTAGTTCCCTGGGAAGGAGCTTAGCAGAAACACTTTGCCTGTTCAGGGTGTGCAAATCTAGAAAGGCAGCTGAAAAACCAACACTAAATGTTGTTTTGACTTTTTGTTAAAAAAGTGAAAGCCCTCATCAGAGTTCTTTCAGTTAGTGAAAGCAGGTACTAATATAAGTCTTTTATAATAGTTAAGTGGCTTAACTCAGACTTTTGAAAAGCAGGAATACTTGTGCATGATATTCCTTCAGAGACTTCCCTTTTGCTTTTTGCAGACCTCCTTTCCCCTTCAAATGCTAAAGAAGGAAGCTCCTTTTGATCCCAGAAAGGTGAATTTTGATTACTTTAACTCTTGCTTGATAATTCATGCTCCTTATCAGTGATTAGCATAGAAATGGGCAAAGTGACAAAGCTAGTCAATGAGACTTAAGGGAAAGTCTTTCTTGGAACAGGAACCTCTGTCTTGGAAGATAGGACTTCCCTCTATCAGGAAGAAAATTGTTCTGCACTCTGATAGGACAATGAATGAGGAACAGCATAGTCTTCTGGCCAGTGAAATAAGCAAAGGGTATGTTGAGCTGCACTGGCCATGTTTTACCAGGAGAGGATGTATTGAGAATGGAACTCAACAGTCTAAGAATGGCAGCACATAAGGGCAGAAAGACCTTGTGTCCTGAAAATGTTATTGAACTACAGTATGAACAGACTCTAGAACTGTTAGGTTCTTTATTATTAATTACATAAGATGCTAATAACACAGTGAAAATACCCTACAGTTTCAACAACTTTTCATTAGGTTTCCTCTTACTTGCTGTCAAATATTCTGATACAGTGCTCATACAAAATCTGTGACTATCTGAGCAGTGAAAATGTAGGTGAACCATATACATAGGAGCCAGGCTGATGACTCCATGAGTGAAAGGGTTCTATGCAGCTCATTAATTATTAACCCATTGTGCTTGCTTGGCATCCATACAGACTTTCATTGGTGGCATTTACCATTTGCTCTGTAGTAATTCCATTAGCACTTTGACCATTTGCTAGAAAGGGACTTAGTCCTTTTTATTATAGCTAGTTTATATTTCTTTCAGTGCTATGAATGATTTGAGTACAAGGGCCATATCTAGGATATTAATATTTCCAGTGACCAAAAAAGCAGCTGGTATGTGTAACATGCTCAATAAATATTTGTGTATTAAGTGCCCATACAGAAGGCCCTCCTGAACCCTGCCTTGGAAACAAGAAGTGAATTTAATAGGATGGGGAAGTTAGGTGATAGGAACTACTACTGCAGATTAGCTTTTCTGGGAAGGACATAACATGAGGGTAAAAGAAAACTTTGTATTTCAACTATCCAGCCAACTGTTCAAAACTTTCCTTTTCTTAATTCCTTCCCTCAATCTTCACATCCCATATATTAAGTTTTACCAGAAAATATATCTTGTATGTGTGTGTGTATGTGTGTGTGTGTGACTGCAGTGCTACCACCCTTTCTACACTACAATCATTACTCACCAATGAAAATATCACCCAACTCCCCTCTATTATCTACATAAGAGTTAGAGATATATTTTAAAAATAGTAAAAAGGCCATGCCACACTCATGCTTCGTGCAAAGAGACCCGTTTTTATACCCTTCTGTCCACGCTGTCATGTTTTATTTTCACCCTGGCATGTATTACTATCTGTAATTACCCATATGCTTATTTGCCCACACCCACCACCCCGTGGATTGTAAGGCTCTCTCTCTCTCTCTCTTTTTCTCTTTCCTCTCCTTCCCACCATCCTTCTTCCCTCAATCTCTTTCACATTGTTGTAGTCCTCATATTTCTCCCACTATCATATCTCTATGATTCATCACCATGTTCCTCTCTCATGTTTCACTCCACTCCTTCTCCCTTCTTTGTTGGATGTTTCATTTCTATAATCAACTTATTAGTTTTTACTCTTTCTTGCCTTTTTACTTGATTTATCTAAATTCTACATATAAGTGAGACCACCTAGTATTTTTCTTTTTCTTCTGAACTAACTTCAGCTAGCATGATTCCTTCTAACTCCATCCATGTTGCTGCAAATGACATGGTTTTAACTTTTTTGATTGCTGAATAATACTCCATTGTGTAAATATACCACAACTTTTTGATGCATTCATCTGTTTTGCAGCATTTGAACTGTTTCCACATCCTGGCTATTGTAAATATTGTGAAAAACAGGAATGCTGGTTTCGTTTTCAATTGCTGTTTTTGGCAGACTCCATATTTAATTCTTCCAGACTAGACCTTCTGTACTGGTGACAATACTTGCCTTGAAAAGACTTTATATCACATGAAAAGTTTCCTTGTTGGAATAAAAGAAAAATAGCGGGGAAATGGTATTTCTTTGAAATTCATGCACCAGAGCTTAAGCATATTGTGCTTTAGTACAACTGGAGAAAATAAGAAGAGGGGTCACAGATCCTCAGAGATGGCATTAAATATACAAGGGCCATGTATCCAGTTCTGGGGAACCTAGTACTAAGTCAGGAAAGAGGTGGTGATAGCTTCCACTTGATAGCCCTCCTATCCTATCCCCTACCCTCTTTCTCTTCTACACATCTTGAGTCATAGTGACCCTAGGCTACTCATAACAAAGTCCCTTAGGCTTTTTGCTCTGCCTTAAACTATGTCTGCTTTATGAGCCTTAATTTACTGAAATTTGTCATCTAAGCTCATGGGTCTATAGCTTCCCCAATGAACCAAATAATGAATAAATACCCACATTAATATGTATAGTAACTAAAATAAATGGTTTGTCATTAATTAAGAAATACTTCCTAGGATGTCATCATTTTGAAGTACAATATGAAACTGTAAAAACAGTACTTGGCTATACTAAAAGAGTTCACTCAGATGTTCCACTTTTACGGTTTCAGTTTACTCTCAGATTGAGGCATCCACCCTCTTTTGGAGGTCACAATGGAAATATGAAGACTAAAGATAAAAAAAATTACAAGATATTGATTTACAGCAATGAAAGTGTTAGTATTAAGTCATAAAACAATGATTAATCATTAACTTACAAAGTCTCCCACTTCTATAAAACAGTTACTTATGGGAACAGCAGACTCAGGGAAGGCTAGAAGTCAAAAGGCTTGGCTTCCCAACTCTAGCACTTACTAGTAAAGTCTTACAATTCCAGGCTACAATTTGTTTAGTTTTTAAAAAGTCAACATATAACTACCTCTCTTTGATATGGATTGTTTTGTGAAGAGCAAATGAAATAATAAAATGTGTATTAGAAATGTAATTCAGTGCATATAGTTAATTTTGGCCCTACCTACCACTACTGAAAATATTAAGTAAGACCACAAGTCTAGGATATGAGTTCTGATTTTAAGTTTTTCTCTTACCTACAGCTTTATACAGAAGGGAGGTACTGGCAGCAGGAGTTCTTTTTCAGAACACTTAGCTTACAGGGATTAGCAGTCATGAATAATAATATAGGAACATACATGGGAAGGTATAACATTTATGCTACTTGGCCTTATTGAATTTATACTTGATCGCAAGCTAGCATGATGATTTGGAGGTCAGGAACACCAGTTCTAGAGTGACACTTGATGGAGTATGAATTTCAACTCTGCAGGAACTCCAAGCAAACTCCTTTAGGCCTTTGGTAGCCAGTATCCAAGATGGCATCCAGTGATTTCCACCCTAATAGTTATGCCCTGTGTGATGCCCACTCACACTATATCTGGGTTGATTAGTGTGACCAGTAGAATACAGGTTAAATGATGAAACGCCACTTCTGAGGTTTATCACCAAAGGCACTGCAACTTTCTATTTGGTTTTTCTCAAAGATCCTTCGTTGCAAGGGAAACCAGGTGCTCAGGCATCTTATAGAAAGAATCGTATGTGGAGGAGTTGTGGTCTCCAGCTACAGGCTAGCTATGAAAGCTTGACTGTGAATCCTCCAACTGTAGGGTTTCCGATGGCCTATTGATGGTAACAACATGCGAAATCTTGAGCCAGTACCACCTAGAGAAACCACTACGTAATTCTTGACTCACAGAAAGTATGGGATAACAAATGTTTGTTGTTTTAAGTTTTGAGGGTGATTTATTATGCAATAATAAAGTTTCAGAGTTTTTGTACATCATCTATAAAAATGAAGATGTACCTCTCTCAAATGGAAAGAGAAATAAATTGAAGGCACAGAGTAAATACAAGACTTTCCACTTTGTTATATCATAAAATTTCAAGTACACTTATCCATCTATATTCATCCTTTACGTGGTCTTTCTCTAACCATCAATTGGGCAATCTGCCTTCCCTTTTTCTCTCTGATCCCTTTTGAAATAAGAGGCAAGATGTTCAAGATAGAGAAATTTAAGTCACAAACTATAGTTAGGGAGTCAAAAATCAAATAGTTGATCTGAAAAAACCAACGCACTGACCTCATGAGCACTTGACTGAGTTTAACAATAGTTAACTGGGCTGGCTGGAGTCAACTCGAGCTTTTACAGAGCACACTGTTTTGAAACCGTCCTCTGAAATATACAAAGCTTTCATTCAGGCTCTTGTCTGTGCTTTTAAACCTGGAATAGATCCTGCACTTCCTTGGGCAAACTTCATAGATGTTATCTTTTCTTTCTCTGATTATTCCTGCCTCCTTCACATTTGGGCTTTCTTTTATTACAGATGGATGGGTGAACAGTTAAATTTCCTATGCATTGAAAGAAGCATTGAAGAACTTTTCTGCTAAAGACAAGAGAAAAACAGATACATTTTCTATCCCATAATAAAACTCAATAACAAAACGCCAATTAATAATAAAACTATCTGAGAAAAATTTTAAAACAGCCTGTAATATTAATGTAAAGGAAGAAATTTTTAAAAAGAAAACTACTAAGTGAGATTTTATTACCCATAATTCTATTGAAAGAATTTTTATATACTGATGATTCTTTAGGAAAATGAATGTTTAAATATGCAATATTCTTCAATAATAGCATATTTCAGGTATTTAAAAAATACAAGATTTTATATATACACAGAAAGAGATGGAGTTTGAATTTTGCTTCTAAAGAAAGCAATATTCTCTTTCTTTCCTTCTCGCTCTCTTTCTCTCTCCCTCTCTCTCTCAAGGGAGTGTCTACTGCTAAAGTCAGCATTTCATAAGGAAACACTTGACCTTTTCATAAACCAGTCTTTCAGGAGATGAAATAATGTTTGCTCATTGTTTTCCCCCTTTGGTTATTTATTTCTTTGCTTTCCACATAATTTAGGACTTGGGTTTTGTTTAATTTAGTTTTGTTTTTTATCTTTCCTCCTCTTGTCCTTCCATCTTTACCTCCCTTTTCTTTTCTTTCTTTCTTTTTTGTCTTGTACTACCTCTCTCCTACCTCCATTCTTCCCTTCCTTCCCAGTATCTGCTTGACTATAAATTAAGATTCACAATATGGAGAACAGTTCCTCAGTAATGTTGAATTCTTTGTAAGAATGCTCTTCTTTACTGTGGCATAGACCAGGAATGGTTTTGCGATTTTAGTGAAAAATGCTGCATTCCCGAGTTTTCATCTCTGGCCTTTATAATAAAACAGAACTGGAAACATGATAATTTCTATATATAAAGACATGACAATCAGGAAATATGAAATGAGAAATAACCAAAGTGTAGTGTGAACAAAACACACAATGAAACCACATCTCTACCCATTTGCACAAGAGGAGCCGTTAGTCACAATCTTCCTTACTTCCTGTTTCCAATTATCACAAACTAATTGTTCACATTTCTGAGTAGCTCTACAACCTCAGAATCTGCTTACACCATCAGTCTCCTGGGACTCTTCTCTTGCTCCTTCCTCCAGTCTTGCCCCACGTCAACCCATCTTTTCACTGCCATGCCTAACCGTTAAAACATGCTCAAAATTCTCCGGGGATCCCCCCCATCTAGAGGTTAAAACAAATTCATTTTCTGTTCCCTCTCTTGTTGGGAATCCTTTTATAATCTACTTTCAAGTCCTCCCCACTAAAGAAACCTTTTATGATAAGTCTTTTGCCTGTCTTCAAAGTGATCCTTCTCACCCCAGAGAAATTTGCTTAAGAAGCTCTAAATTATATTACAAGATTACAATAATAGGAGACATGTGGAATCTCTATCAGTGGTGAAATATTGCTCAAATTTCATTTGCAGAAAATATGAGGCGTTGTTTAAGGGGAATGCCAAGACAACCCTTGTGTCCTACCCAACAAAACTAAATTCTTGAGATAAAGTGACCAAACCCAGCACTATGAGCCAGAAGTGTAGGCCACTCCACTATTCATCTTGTGTCACTCATCAAAGTACAGGGTTCCCATTAACTTTCTTTAAGAGAAGTTCTGATAATTATATTTTTATCCGTCCTTGCGGTAGTGTCTCAAAGATGGTCAGGTGACTGTTTATCCAGACTACTCTCATTTATTTGCATATGTTTCCCACTAGACTATAAACATTAGGAACTTTACATTTTATAAAACTAGCACGCTGCCTGAAACATAATGCATGCCACTGATTATTCACTCTATTGTTGGATGACCCTTCCCTTTCCCACAACATAGTTTCATAAATATATAAATATGTACATATTATATATGTACATATGTACATATTATATATATACACTATACAGTATATATGGTAGCTTAAATATATAAAATAACACTATGAAAATAGTAATTTAATAGTTAACGGTAAAATGGTAAGTGGACTGAGGTCTGACATTTAATAGTCTAAAAGGGTGATGACCATGACTTTTGCAGGTATCTAAAATCATTATTAATAGGGTAACACACTCAGTACATGAACATGGTCATGTGTAACTGCAGGGCAAATACAGTTTTTCACAGCTCTACAATCTAATTCTGAACTGTCATATGGAAATCTGTATAGGCCCCTCAGTGTGCACACACTGTCTACACATTTCCTGGTTGACTGAGCCATGCAGAGGAATGCTCCAGTTGACTGACTGGTGTGTGTAATAAAAGTAAATGTTTGAAAGGAAAGAGACCCAAAGTAGTTATTCTCACTTGTTTGCATCCAGGAGTGTGTTATGCGACCGCTCTACTGTAAGAGGTAGGCTACACTGGGGCAGTCATAGCAGCTAAGAGAAAAGGGTGGCTTTAAATAAAAGAATTTCCCAACACATCCCCGATCCCACCCATACCACCTGACAATATGAACTCTGCTTTCCCTGAACTCCCACTCTCCAATTAATGAATTTCTCTCTGCTCTAAAGGGAAACAACCTGGGTGCCTTGTGTGCTGTCTTTTTTCAAAACTGCAATTTGCAACTTTTTTATTTTTCCCTCCTCTGGTGCTTTTATATATATATATATATATATATATATATATATATATATATATATATATATATATATATATATATATATGTGTGTGTGTGTGTGTGTGTGTGTGTGTATTTCACTTTTCTGGGTATTTAAAAACAACCTCATATCCTTTGAAGATCATAACCAGCAAAGTTTAACTTAATTGAAATTAAAAACTTATTAAACAAATTCTGAAACTTCCTCTTAATTTCAGGAAGTATGTTATTTGTTATTCTTAACAAAATGTGTCCGCTGCAAGGCTCGCAGCCTAAACACCGGACCTGGGGGAGAAGTGTATGTTGCTGCTCCAGTGAAGCAGCAACAATGCCAGGAAGCCTCAACTACACCCTGACACACTGGTCCAAACTCTTTAACAAAATCCCTCGATCTGCTCAGGGTGGTAAGACAGAACTTGATTTTGGCCTTCAACTGTCTTTTTTTTTTTTTCCCCCAGATGTTTCAAACTTACGCTTTTTCTTCAGCAGAACCACCGGTACGGTGATGATGGTGACGAGCGCAGCGATTCCCAGCAACCCCAAAAGCACCTTCCATGGAGTCTGCAAGCAGGCAGATCAACACAATGAGTAGGAGTCGCTTGGCACCATTCCGGGCTTTAAGAGGGTCTGAGCCTGGGCTGCGTCTGAGGCGGCAGGGATTGCCGAAGGGCGCGCGCACAAGAAGAGTACAGCGGAGTGGGAGGATTTGGAATGCGCCAGTCGGAGGTTGCAAGAGTTTGCCCTTGAACTTGTGGCCACTGAGCACGTTAGTACTTGCTTCTCTAGCCTGTTTGTCCAGTCAAGTGCAGGTTCGGGGAGTACGTTTGTTGCAGGCTCTGCGGACCTCCGAGCTTGGCGTCTGGGTGCTAGCAGAAACCCCGCGGGTCCGAGAGAGCTTAGAAATTCTGGGACGTCCCTTCACCTGTCAGAGGGTGGCCCTAGAGCTTCAGCCCCGTGAGAGCTCCTGGTTCCGTTCCGCTAGCATTCGAGACACTTTGGGAAAGTTGGGTTTGGAGGCACCCACGGTTCGACCCCGGAGCTGGGGAAGTGGGAGGCGCGCTACTCACCTTCATCGTCGGCGTCTCGAAACTGAACTTTCCGAGCAGGAGCGCAAGCACAACTCAGGCGAGCTTCTGAGTCGCGCGTCCAGCTCTGCGCTCTGGGCCGCCGAGTCACTGGGCGCTCCTAAGTTCAGCCTCTAGTTAAACATTACTGAGCGTCCAGCCGGCTCGGTATAAAGGGCCGCGGGCGGGCTGCCGTGCGGGCTCCGCTGGAGAAGGTGCTTTGAGCTCCGGGCACTGACAGTCCGGTCGGGGGGCGCCCGAGAGGCGAAGGCCTCCCAAGGGGTGTGCAGGGCGCGGGGCGGCAGTCGAGGTGGGCAGGGTGTGGGGCTCCTGGAGGCACGCGTGAGGAGGGGTGAACATCCCAGATGGGGCGAACTGGAGGCGGGCAGGGAACGCCGAGCCCCAAGGTCGGCGAGGCGAGGCCGGAGACCCTAGGGTTCAGCTCCGGCAACCTCGCGCTGACAAGGCAAGGGAAACAGCCCAGAGAGGGCATGGATTCACAAAATCACACAGGTCACAGCTGGCAGTTTTAATTAAGCCAAGGGTTCTGTCTCTTGCTGGGCTTCATGCAAGAGACAGATTAAATATATGTTGGGGGTTCGAGATAACTCTGTCTTGAGTGAAAAGAGAGAACAGGTGGTTGTTTACTTAGAAAGAACCCTTCGAGACTAAGTTTATCTACTGGGTTCATCGTTCACAAGGAATTTCTGTCTTGTCTTGCAGGTTTGCGGTCCATCAAGGTGCCAAAAATAACACTAACGCTTACCAGGAACTTGTTTTTTCCCATGGGTTGCTCTAAGCGTTTACTGGGAAGAACTACAAGAAGGAGGCCTAGGTACAGAGCTTAAGTAATTGTCCAAGTCACAGAACTAGGAAGCTGTGGAGTTTCAATTCAGAGTCCTTATTCTTAATGACTACTTCCCTTGCTCTCTCATCTTTCAGTTTTGCAAAAAGTACTTGAAGAAGAAAAACAGATCAGAGCATGAGCTCCCCTCCCCAGTTCCCATCATAGCCTGTGATTTACTCATTCATTAATCCCACATCCATTTATTCCATCTATTCCACAAATATTTGCGTGCTTACAAAGTGGCAGATTTTTCTATGTATTGGAGATAGAGAAGTGGATCAAGACAGTTGAGTACTGTGCACTGGACACCGTTGACGTAAAACAAATAGTAAATATCTGACTTTGACCATTTCTTTTCTGAGGATAAGTCCTCCTTTCTCCTGAAAGTGCTCTTATTTTTTTCACTAAAGCTGAGAAGCAAAGCCTCTCTGTTCACAGAGGTGAATAACTAAATATGAAAAATTAAAAGAAAGAGTAGATTTTTTAAAATGCTAAGTCATATTGAGTATTAAAACACGATTGTGATTACGTTTAAATTTCCATCCCTTATCTCTTATTTAGACTTTGCTTCTGAACTCAGGGATCTTTCCCCACTTGTCTCAAAGTTGCTCACATATATGCTCACCCACACCTTATCCAGAGAAACAAATTCATCTGATTCATCATTTCTACTGCTGGAGAAAGCAAGTCAATAATGTTACTGAAGACTCAGCTCTCACTGTAAAGAAAATCCATCCAACAAATACTGATGGTACCATCCTGGGGGCTCAGTGCTGGTCTGTGTGCTCATCACAGTGGAGGAGGAAAGCTGCAACATCACATGAGCCCTGGAAGAAATGTCTATCCTGCTGAGCTGTTGCTTAACCTCTATGACTGTGTCTTGGAATTATACCTCCAGCAAGCCCTGTATCCATAGGGGAATGCTGGCTGACATCCTGGGGACTGATCATCTTGTTCTTTGGAAGGGCATTCCGTGAGACACAAATGTATTCACAATGTGCCCACTTCAAGTGATTCTTTCGTAAATCTCTCCCTCCCTGATCCATTTATCATAGTCTTTCAGTCTTGCTTTTGCCATGTCAGCTGGTCAACACATTAGCCACCACCTATGAGTCAGTGTAGATGTTATATCAGGCCATCTCTTTTTCCAAGCAAAATGGAAAAACAGATGTATTACTCATTTGTCTCTCAGGAAGGTTTGTCTTTTACTATATTTCAGGACATCCTGAGAGGGGTTTTGATATAGCATCCCTCCACTTATGACTGGTGCCAGCTTACTTTGCAAAGGGCTGATACTTTTTCCCTTACTGTAGCCTGGTTATAGGGAAAGACCCATGAAGAAACTGATGTGTTGAGGGACAAATGCTGAAGCAGAGGGGGAAGGTCAAAGTTCTCTGCTCATGCAATTTTTTCACACTTTCTCAACTACCTGGGCTCATTGCTCACATCTTAAAAACACCACTTGCATAATAGTAGGAGGCTGTTGAACAAAACCAACTTCATCACTTAATGTATCAGGCAACAACCAGTTCACTCTGGGTAGTTTTGATTGTATGGTTACTTGGCATTACGGAATGAATTGTGTTTCTGTCCAAAAAAGACACATTGGAGTCCTAGTATACATGTGTCAGAAAGTGACCATATTTAGAAATAAGTCTTACATAGAACTCAGGTTAAAAAGATGTGATTTAGGTGAACCATAATCTCATATGGTTGATGTCTATACAAAGAAAGGAAAAATTGGACACAGAGATAGATGAGCACAGAGAAATGATAGGAAGTGACACATAAAGAAGGTTGTCATTTACAAGCCAAGGAGAGAGACCAGGATAAAATCCTTCCTTTGTAGTTCTCAAAAGAAACCATCTCTGCAATCCCTTGATTCTGTATTTCTAGCCTTCAGAACTGTGAGAGGATAAATGTCTGTTGTTTAAGCCACCCAGTTCGTGGTATTTTGTTGTAGCAAATTAATATACTTTATTATAAACTATAGATTTTATATAAGTTAAAATATTTTATTTGTTTCATTTCTTAATAAGCTAACATACATGATCATGCTTCCAGTTTCAATGAGGGCCTTAGAAAAAAAATGAGCTGGTTTTTATGTAAAGAATGTTAGCCAGCACTCTGGTCAAGCCTCAATGTTTTGGCAGGTGTCATTATACATCAGTAGATAAGTAAATTGACAAAGAGAGTGGACTTTGTTCTAAATTTCCTAGACAGCCTCTGTGATTCTCTAGTCAGGCTTTGCCACAGGTTCTTTATCTTTATATCATCTCTGGTTGTCAGAGACTTCTCTGATAATTCCTGTGCCTGCGAACTTGTTAAGAGTTCTGTACAAAGGTACATTGCTCTACAAATTAGATCTGGAGAGCCCTCTCTTGATCCAGGCTCCATTTAAAAGAGAAAACCTTATAGGCTACTTAAGCTAATATGTTGAAAAAGCATATTTTTAAAAAGCAACTTTTGGAATATGATGTGTTCAAAATTCAAAGTTCTACCTAATACTGTTGGTTTATGATGGGTATATTACATGTACTGATTTATCTTTTACTTTAGAGGCAACATCCTGACATGATCCAAATGACTGAATCCTTTCAAAGATTGCAAAATTTTCATGGGGTTCCTTTGTAGTCACATTTATCTGATGAAAATGTGTAGCAACTTGCTACTTACTGTTCTCTAGGTCTAATTAGCATAATGTCACCAGAGTAATGGATCAACTTGTTGTTCTGTGAGATAGCAAGATGATCAACTCCCCAAAGGTTAGGTGTAATGATGGAGGAAAAAGATTATTGACATAGCCTTGAAGGAAAACAGTGAAAATACACTGTTATCCTTCTATGTAAGATCAAAGTCTTAGATTTATTTATTAATTAGATTCAAGGAGGGAAAAAGTGCTCTTTGGGTTAAAAGGTTTCTAAAATGCAAAGTACTAGTACCAGGTAGCAGTACTACATTATTTAATTCAGTCAAATGTAAACTGAGATAGATCCATAGTCATTTTCCTGAATCTATCATACTTCCACCCAGACAGAGCAGACCTTCAACTGATTGTAGGAGAGAAAATGAGTACTCCTGCATTGCA
Source organism: Uropsilus gracilis (assembly GCA_004024945.1). Classification (NCBI taxonomy): domain Eukaryota; kingdom Metazoa; phylum Chordata; class Mammalia; order Eulipotyphla; family Talpidae; genus Uropsilus; species Uropsilus gracilis. The sequence goes on from PVHY01007961.1 coordinate 47,973, forward strand.
CAGGTCTTGATTAGTTATACTAATCAAGTAGTACTTTTGATTTGGCATATAACTATAGAATGAAAGTTTCAGGAGCTTGCATTTGGCTTTTCCTTTTTATAATCTCTCTCCCACAGATTAGGGAATAAGTCAAGGAATGTCAGCATACTTTAGAAGATAGAAAAAGCAAGAAAATGAAGTCTCCATTAGATGGTGGCTTTGATGATTCTTTGACTTTGGTCAGTAGAACCAATTTAAGACTTCTGACCTCTCCTCTAGATAACAAACTCATATTGCTGTGAGCACTGTCTGTGGTGATTTGTGAAAGCAGCAATAGGAAGATAATATTCCATTGAACCACAGTGGTGGTTCAGATCCATAAAAATTACTATAAACTTATGGTAAGCATTTAGTAATTCTTGGGAGGCCTGATAATATTCTTTTTCACAATTATTTTCAAATCAGTTGTGTGTTACATGTTCTTTGGAAGATCTGGAAGAAGATTCCATATCTGTACTTTAGCAGGATAACAGTCTGGTCTCCATTTCAAACAAGACATTCCATGAGATAATTAGTATCTAGAAACTTAGTCAGGTGTCATAGATTTCTATCTATGAACTTAGGTGGGATTTCTGCACCTGCTTTTTCTGATTGCTTAAATTAATAGAATGCTGCCCATCTGTTTCATTTTTTAGTACCCTAATAAATGAACCATTACTACTGCAGATCACATATTCTGATTACCATATTATCCAGCAAGTATTTATGATATCCACTTTGAAGAGTCTGACTATTGAGATGGGGTGACCTAGATTGAGTTATCACCTTGGAGGGATGAATGCAGCCAATACCAGATTGTAGTACAAAGCAGATAAAGAGCAAAAAGAATATAAATAAACCCATTTCTCATCAATAACTTGCTGGCATTTCTATCAGCTGAACTCAACTAAAGACAGAAGACAAAGAACCTAAGTAATAGAGGGTGCTATCTTCGGTACATTGTTTCTTAAGGCATTGCACCAGGAAATTAAATGTAGAGAATGTATGGGAAGACCCAAACGAATAGCAACTAAAACAACCAGTCAAACACTACTACAGTAGTATTTTCAATAGTCTCCTCATAAAGATAAAAAATGTTTTGCTATCTATTATCTATCTCTTCCATCTTTTTTCTCCTGTGCCAAGCAAAGTGCCTGGAACACATCAGGAGTCAAAAATGTTCGTTAAATAAATGAAAAATGCAATGGTGAACAAAGAAAAATTAACACCAGATCTGTTCTGTCCTTGGGAACTGGAACTGGAAGCTTGGAAGAAACAGGATCCCATGTGTGGAATAAAGGAAAAGATGGGAAAATGGTGAAGTTAAGGTGAGAAGTTGGTGGTGGGAGTGGTGAGGGAACTGAACAGATATTACTCCACACCCTCAGCTCTGGATGACACATAAAGGCAATATACAAGTATGTAGTTGGTCAGTGAATATCTATCTATCTTCCATTTAATCAGGTAACTATGTGCCGACTATGTGGAAGAGACTTTTTGCTGCTCCAAGACCATATCTCCTATCTCATCTCTTTTGGAGTCCAGATCAAAATATTTATTCCAGATTATCTGCAACATTGATCCCAACTATTTCCATTACATTTTCTACTTTCTTATCAACGATAGTTTGGAACATTATTCTGTTTTTACTCCAAGTAAAATGTATTGGAAACAAAATTCACCTCTACCAAGACATACAAAAAGATAGAGAGCTAGCTGGATACTTCTATGGGTTTAGGTAAAAGAAAAGAAGAAATTTCAGACAAAGCATTAGATAAACCATAATGGATTAAGTAAGTTGGGGGAATTTTGAAGATTATTTGTTTAGTTACACAAATATTCTAAAGTATTGGGAAATACACATCATTCATGGAGACTTTCATCAGTATAAAATTTAATATTTAGTATGTGGTAGGAAGTCAATTCATTGAATTATTATTATTTATTTTTTTTGCTGGGGAAAAAAAACTTAGACTTGAACTTCAGATATATTAATCAGCATACTGGTAAAGTACTGGTAAAATGAGAAAGGGAACAATGATAAATGTGAAAGAATGAAAGTTAGCAAAGTGAATATTGCTAAATGAAGTGAACAGGTACCTCTGTGGAAGGAACATGTCATAAAAGAATTTAAACTACATTGATTTATACTTGTTAGCCTGAGGTCTCTAAAAACTATTTCCTATGTGTGGCTTATACTTCAATTATCAATAATACCAAATAAGAATTCTTATGTGCTACTGATTAAGGTCTTTTGCTACCTATTAGGCCAGATACCAAACAAGGGAGAGGAAGCTTTTCTTTTTACCCTTCTTTTCTTGTTTTTCTTTGGATATTCTGTGGGTTTTTTAATTTCAAGAACTTTTTTGTGTTTAGCACTTTACTTAAGAAATCAATAAATTATTTTATGGGAAAAAATATTTAAAATCCTGAAAATCAAGTAACTGTGGCTGTGATGACATCTCCTTAGTGTTTTTCAAGTTGTAAACATGTGGTAGATATGCTGTGGTATAGTTTTATGACATTGGGGATGAGGTAAACAGTGGGATTGTGGGGTTGGGCAGTGGTTGCTCTAATGAAAGGACATAAGCAAGGACCAGCAGAATGCCACTTACTGTTTCAAACCAAAGAATTAGAGAGATCTGCTCTCAGAAGAACCTATTCTCTTAGGAGCAGTAGATCATACAATCAAAATATTGTGTACACGAGAGCTTCCTGCTTTTACTATGTGCTGGTTTATTAATTTTAAAAAATAAGGAAAAAGACTTTATGCTTAGGATTGCACTAGAGTAAAAGTGCCTCATTGTGTTAAAGTATACATAACATCAAATGCACCAACTTAATAATTTTTTTAAGTGTACAATTCTATATTTATATGAAATAATTGAACATTTATAATGTAGTTTTCATGAATTATGCACATAACTTAAAATTATTCATTTAGGACTCTGCTTTTTCTCAGCATTATGGTGGTATATGACTTTACTGTTTTTATATTCATTTTAAACTGGCATCTGACTTCTGCTGCTTGAATTTCTCTTTTTGAAGGTGATAGAAGATGGCAGAGATATAAGATGATGAAGACAAAAATGGGAAACTACTTTCTTAATGCTATTTTGCTGTGAGTATATGTAAATAATTATGTTTTGGTCATGTTTTGTGCTTGAAGAGAAAATTGAATACTAGCTTAACCAACTTAACCAATTGGGAGAAGTCTGAAGAGTCAGAAACTGCAAGAAAAATTCAGTCCAACAGAAACTATAAGATGCCATTCGCCCACCCAACTGAAAGCATAATTTTATGTATAAGCATTTATATGGATTCTACATCCTGCTTCTCAAATACTATTGTTTTCTTTATTGTCTACCCTCCCCTACTCCAAAACTATTTTATATTTTCCCCTAATACCTAACAGTGTGAATATATGGATGTTTACTTGCATAATCTATATACTCTCTCTATATGTGTTTTAATGTGTATATATTCTTTGTACATGTGAAAAACAATCAATTTTTTTCCCCAAGATCCAATCTCCTGGGGGTGATATTACCCTCACTGTGATGCATGCTGCATAATTACATATGGTGTCACCACAAATGTAGCAATTACTCTGGATCAGCAGAATATCATTTCTCTTTTAGAACACTGATTCCAGCATATGATAGAAATATGAGTCCTTTCTGGAAAACAGCCTCTGAAATCTTAGTACTGAGAAACTGAATATATAGTCAATTGCCAGAGCATATGCGACAAGTGGATTCTACAGCAGTCTCCTCTAAGTGGTCAGAACTTGGTAATTGATGCCTGTTGGTTTTCCTATTATTTGTTCTTTTTTCCACCTTTCTTCCACCAGAATGGAAATAGTGCTCTCCATTCCAATCTCATAGGATTTTTGACTTCTAATAGCCTCCCTCTGTTTCCCATGCCCATGACCTTCAGTCACAGTGTACTTGATTATCCCTCTTCTTTTACAATAATGTACCACCACTCCCTTCTTTGCCTTTGAGTTCAAACTTCAGGTCATGATTACTAACTCCATTGCTATGATAAGCGCTGAAAAAATAACCTTTGCTTATTCTCACTTGGGCAGTCCTCATTTATTACCAGGATATGGAATTCAGATGCAGCCATATTATTACTGCATATTTAAAAATATCGTACTAATGTTTAAAAAGACTTTAGAGATAATAATTCCCTCATTTTAAATTTCCAGTGTTTCAACAGCAAACATGATTCCTTCATTGGTTTTTATTTTCTTCAAATCACCCAATGTATATTTAACATCATTTGTTTTGATCTTTATTAGCCACAGTATCTTAATAATTCAGATGATGTGTTCACATTTTTCTGCTATCTGGAGATAGCTTAATATTCAAAGATGCTTGAAAATGTAGAAATGTGCTAAAAAGCTAGGTAAGTTGTTAAATAAGAATCTTCTATATATAAATACACTATTACTGAGTTTAATCATATATTAATTAATTATATTCATTTTAATTTTGATGGGGCCCAGAAAAAGGTTAGAGCTCAAGTGACCACTTCCTGAGGATTTCATCATAGATGTTTGTCTCTTCATTGTTAAGACACTTTCTGTCACATCCATAAATATACTAGCATTAATATTTTAACAAACTAAAAAATTTTCAAAAGAAGCAAACGTGAATTATGCATTTGGGTAGATGATGTAGTTGCTAGTAACAATGCAGAGGCCACCTAAACATCTTTTGAATAGCAACTAGATGGTCAAAAATATTGAGTGGGACAAAACTGTGTAGAGGCTCTTCAATGAGGAACTCAGGTCACTGGTTTCTAATAAAATCAAATAATTTCAATGTGACAGCACACTAAAAGCTTCTGTAGAGCAAAATAAACTACTGCAGAAGTGAAAAAACCACCTATTGAATGAGAGAAGACATTCACAACTTCTATCTGTAACAAGAACTTTATATTCAAAATATTAAAGAACTCATACAACTCAACAATGAAAACATAAGCACCCCACTCAAAATAATAGACAAAAGAAATGAATAGAAACTTCTCCAAAGAAGACACATGGATGGCCCACAGACACATGAAAAATGTTCATCATTACTTATCATGAGGAAAGTGCAAATCAAAACCACAATGTGATATCACCTCACATTGAAGATGTGGCCCATATCAAAAAGATCAAAAACAGTTAATGTTATCCAGGATGTGGAGATACATGAATCTTCTTCATACACTGTTCTGGGAATGTGAGTTGGTGTAGTTTTTATAGCTAATGGTATGGAAGTTCCTCAAAAATATTAAAAATAGAAATATCATATGAACCAGCAATTTCACTTCTAGGTACCTACTGAAAGAATATAAAAATGCTCACTTGAGAAGATATGTATCCCTATGTTCACTTTAGACTGTTCAAAATAGCCAAACCATGGAAATAATCTAAGTGATCACAGATGGATGATAAAGAAGATGTGGTATGTTTGCATTATGGAATACCAATCAGCTATAACAATTTTTGTGTTTATTTTTTCAGCTATAGCAATGAAATTTTGCCATTTCGGGTGACAGACAAATCTTGAGGTGGTTACGCTAAGTGAAATAAGTCAGAAAGAAAAAAATAAGTACCTTATTATTTCACTCAAGCAGAATATAAAGAAACAAAACAAATAAAGCATTTGAAAAGCAAACCCCTACATCAGACATCACAAATTGGTGATTAAGAAAAGGTAGATGTGATGGATGAGACCTTTGCTGGCAAGCATGGTGTAATAAATGTATTTGTTGGGGTAACAAACTGTACTCCTGATACTTATTTAGTTCTATAAACCCATGTTACCTCAATTAAAAAAAATTCTCAACATGATAAAAATTATGTAAAATGTGATATATGTTCTAGAAATATAAACAGTTTAACTATAACCAATTGTCTATTTACATTTAGCTTTAATTCAAAGTCTTACTTATTGAGATGATACTTTACCAAACTGTGTGCTGGGAATATCTTCTTTTCAATGTCTCCGCTATGCCATTCTCTGTTCCCAATCCTTCCTTAATGCCAGCCCGTTCAGGCAAAGGCCCCACCTCTCCATATCTTTCTCTACTCTAAAATTGTCTATTCTGAAGGACAGACTTGGTAGGTGATCTAAAACTAACATATACATTATATATGAGCTATATATATATATATACATATATACATACATATATTATGAACTGACACACATATATGAACTTTTGAGGTCAGAGAATCTGAACAGTCATGCCAAATACACTCTGCAAATGTTGCCACTGATCTTATTATATTAAAATAATCCTTTAACTTTCTCTCTTTCACCCTGCTTTGACTATGGTCTATCTATTTGCTTAATATTTGTATTTACAGAAGCTACAATAATGTGCTAAAAGAGGTACCGATTTCCCTGTCCCAGGCCATGCTAAGCAGTCAAGTGAAACTACATAATGCATGGAGAAGAAAGTCTTGCTTGCTTCCTGATTATGGACTTGCACCAGGGACTTTGGGGACTTGTAAGAGGCACAGAGATAAATGGCACGTGGGAGACTGAGAATGGCAGCTAATATCTTGATTGTACTTGGATTTTGCTTTTTTTTATCCCAGACTTGCCTGACTCCTTTTGCCCCTTTCCCTACCAGAAAGGTGCCTCATGCTTGTGGCAAACATTTTAGCTTTAGAGGACACCCTCTGGGCCAACCTTGTTTGCTTGGGCATTTGCCAAAGAAGGAATGACTAACTTAGGGTGTTTTATTGGGATGCTAGTATCCTTTCTTCATTTCTCTCTCTGTGGCACACCAGTTCTATATAAGTTCTTTCACACTAACAGTCTCTCTTGTCTTTGTGTACACAGATAGCCAGACCCCTGTAGGGCATGCTAATTTGTCAGTTTTAGGTTACCCCTAAGTTGCCTGCTAACAGTTAGATTAGAATGGATTCAAAAGTCATCAATACAAAAAGAATTTTTTTCCAGTCACTTAGCATAGCTCCTGGAAGGCAGCTTGGAAAAGAAGGAAAAATTTTAAAGTTAGATACATCTAAGATTTCTGTCTCTTTAAAAAACTACTTCGCAAAGTTGTAGAGATAATAAATCTCAGCCATTCCTTGAAACTTTCAAATATACCTGTATGATGATGATTTCCCCATAGTTCTCTTTATCTGGATCTCTGCTAGATTCTGAGCCAACTGAATGTCAAAATCTGAATGACTCTGGTCTGTGAAGTACAATTTAGCATTAACTATTTCCCTTACAAACGTACCCCAACCCCAAGTTTGATCTTTTCCCATCATGTCTACCTCAGTAAAAATTATCACTCACAGCTGGGCATGGTGGCACATGCCTGTAGGTTGCAGCCTAGGAACCCACGGCTGGGACCAGGGATTGCAGTTCGAGTCCTGCTGGGGGCACGTAGTGAGACCTAGTCCCCAAAAAATAGCTGGGAGTGGGAGTGGTGGCACGCGTCTGTAAGCCCAGCTTCCTGGGAAGCTGAGGCTGGGGATTGCTTGAGTCTGTACTACCCCGGGTAACGTAAGCCTGTGGTTCCATGGGCAAAAATAGCGAGACCTAGTCTCAAAAAAAAAAAAAAAGGAAAGAAAAGAAAAAAAGTATCACTCACTACATTGCTGAATTAGAAAACCAGGAGTCCTGGTGGTCAGCTCTCTCCTTACCTTGCACAGTAACCTCTGTACTGTCTCTTGTATTTGCCTGTCCTGTATGCATTCCTTCACCTTTTTTTCCCAAGCTTTCCTCTTTTCTGGTCAAAAGGATCCTACCAACCTCCTCTGACCAGCTTCTACATTTTAATGTCACTCCAATGCAACTTCTACCATTTCTTATTTAAAATTAGTGACTTCCTTGTGAAGCACCATCAAGCCCATATTCTTAACACAGCTTGACCTCTGTTTAACCTTCTGCACCATCCCTTCCCACACCTACACTGTTCCACTTGTGTTTCTAAGCATGACCGCTCTCATATTTCCAAATCTTCAAACACAGTGTTCCACTCCCTTTGTTTTTCATCCAACTATATTCTAGTTAATCTCCAGACTGGTGCCTGCTCAAAGAAGCCTTGTCTGCCATATGTCTGAGTGAGGTGCTTTGTCTCTACACACCCAGAGATTTGTGCGTTCCTTCTTAATGACAAACTACTGGCCATGTTTTAATGTAAACGTCTAATGAAATAATAGCACAGGCTATGTGCTGAAATTCTACATTTTTAAATTATATTAGCTGATAAAAACAGCTAATTCACTTTGTTTACTTTGCAAATGAGGAATGTGATTCTTCTCAATTGCAAAATCATCCTTTGAACCCCCAAAATCTGACTCCATTGTCCATAAGAGCACTTAGAATGCATTTTTAATTTTCTGTAATGTCTAAAGATTTTGTCAGAGTTGTTCCTTCATGTATTTCCAGGCCCAGAATATAGTCTGATATGTAATAAGGGTTCATTAAGTATTTACAGAGTTACTAAACTGACTCATTTATATCTCTCCCTTCTGAAGAGCCAGAAACTAGATTTTATTCCATTTTCCCAGCAGCTAATCTGGTACCTGGCATATAATAGAAATTTAGGCTTATATCTCTGCATATATAAGGCTTATATCTCAACTTAGGCATCTGAGTCTAATGTTGCATTTTGCTTGCTTTTTGGGGACCTTGCATCCACCCTACCACACTTGCATGTCAGTTTTCGGTATGTAGGAAAAAAAATCTGGCCAGCTGCTGCTTGACAGCTGGAAAAACAGAGCTGCACTCCAGCCAAATAATTGTTTACCTCAGAGAAGCAGGGAGGATAGTCTCTGCCTCATGTGGGTATATGGGTAGAGGGCTGAATCATCCAGTCTTTGCATTCCTTGGAAAAAGATAACTCAAAGGAATATTATGTAACATGGAGAGATAGGAGGAGACTAACAGAGACATAAAAATGACTACAATGTTGAACAGTGAGATCTCCAAAGCTAAAAATAGCTGCAATCAAGTTTAGAGATGAAAAAGTTGTGGGTCAATGTAAGGCCCCCGAGGGCCTTACATGAACAGGCTCCCCGTTTGAAGGATGTTGAACAGATGTTCCCAGGCCTCATGGAGGAGAGAATTATGCAGCAGGCCTAGACTGTCATTTGAACAGCTGAGATAGGGAAAGAAGACAACTTTACCAGAGAAAAAACAGCCTGAACTTCAGCAAAACATTAAAAATGATTATTAAGTTCCAGTCACCCAGACAGAGGGGAAGGTGCTGATGGTATTTCCCGGGTGGGAGGTGTATTTTACATATTTATTTTTCAGAAGATATAAAATCCCAATAGGTTTTTGAAAAGCATGGCAGAATTTCCCTAGAAACTTGAGAACTGGGTTTAATAGCTGTGAGGAGCAGGTCAGACTTGACATGGTCATGGAAATAAGTAAACAACTCTCATGTTCAATCTCACTTATTTAGTAGCTAAAATTTGAGAGACACTGGCATAGTAGAGAGGAATGAGCAAGTTGCTTACTCAGACAGTGTCTCATTGCCTTTTTTGGATTATACTTTGAAAGCAGTATTGTAAGGATTAAAGAAGATAGAAATTAGGCAAAAACGCTTACTAAAGGTCATGCATGAGATTGCACCAATTGGAGTGCAGTTGTTAGCATCATTACTATTAATATTACCACAGTGTTAGCATTATTAGTATTATCACTAATGTAATTATTAATTTTCAAACACAGAATTTACTGCAAACAATCCAGTTTTTATTAATTTAGTAAACATCATAAACCTAGATCAAACATGCATAGAACCAGTCAGCCATTTCTGTGGAATTTAATTCTTATGGATGGATGTATTACTTCTAATAAGTGGTTAGTGGGATACATTTTCTGGCTATTACTTTCTTTAAGCATTCATTAATTATTAGGTGACTATGGCTAATTCCACTTGATAACGGAAAGGGATAAGGAAGCATATAGGTAAAAATTAGATTTGAATCATACAAAATTACTGATCCTTGACCATTTTTTTTAACCTACAGAATGTCAATTTAATGTAATGCAATCTGATGTCTAAGATTTATTTGTAAAGTAATCCATGCTATGTCAAATAATTGACATTGGAGTAATAACATTACTCACTCAAGAAGATACTGGAGAAGTAACAGAGTTCAATATATAGCTACAAATGGGAACATGATACTCTGTTCCAAACTATAATAAGCTAGTTATGAAAGAAGAAACAGTGTGTTATTTTGTGCCCATTAATTAAATATGAGACTTATAATTATTTAAATATATTTTACTATAAACTCTAAAGTTAACGTTTCATGAAACAAATCTTTATGTTCTGTTTTTTGAATTAGAGGCAAGTTATATTGAGGAAGCTAAGATGTTTTCCTTTATCTGAAAATACACTGAATACAGTGTAATCACATAAGAAACACTTGATATTTTTAAAAACTACTCTGTACATGAACCAATTGTAATAACACGTTGAATTAATTGAATGAGAATGATAATATTTTAATTAACTGCTATAATGGGAAGTTCAAGATATTTAGGATCATTTTTGGGTTAAGAAAGTTTCAATTATATCTGAAAATAACCCTTTTCCTTTATATTTTGGTTCCAGGTACAAATATAGTTCACAAGTCTGAATTATACATAAGGACTAATGATCTTCTGCTTGACAGTCTTAATAAAGGAGCTAATGAGTATCTGATGGCAAGGTACAGCATAAACATAAGGAGGAAACCAAGAGGCTCAACATAAGGAGGAAACTAACAGGCTCACTAATCACACAGTAAATCTTTTCCTGTGAAAGTCAATAAAATGTGAAATCACAAAAAGACTAAATCTTGACTAGGAAGAATGGCTTTTCTCATCAATTCATGAAACCCATGTAAAACTACTAACTTCAAATGCTTGTTTGAATGCTTCAATAGAATTCCCCCCAGCTCCCTCTATGCTGCAGTTTAAGCTATTTAAAGACAGTTATGCTTTACGGTTCACTGGAGTTCTCCGTTTTCATCAGTATGTAGTATTCACTTAAATTACTTCCCATGATGGTCCATGGAATGTAATTTGACTTGGACTAATTGTCTTAGCTCTTTCCTCTCAATATTCTTGAAAAATTTAACAGACCTTCATGAACAATTCATAGTGAGCTCTCCCTCCCTCACATCTGGTCCCTAATTTCAACTTTTCCACCTGTAGATCCCCAAAATTACTGTAGAATACAGGCCACACCACTTTTATCTCACTCCTCTCTCCATCCCCACTTCTCCATCAATTCTCTCTGCTTTGTTCTGATAGATTGTCCTCAAATGCAAGTGGGGTCCCTCATTTCCATTTTTTTGAACTTGTCTATAAATGCCTTTGTAATCTCCTCTCCCATCTACCAAGACTGTGGACGCCTCTCATATGATCCATACAGCTTACTCATTCAGTGCCCACTTTCCCCAGGACACCCCCCCCATATTTTGCAGCTAGATAACCCCTGCTTGTTTGTGAAGACAGCTTAGATATTGCTTCCTCCAAGTCTCGAAGATTCTGAAAATCTTATTTCCCTAAGAACTGCTCCCTTTCCTCACTGTGTGTGACCTTACTTTATCACTATTTTCTCTTTTGCTTTCCTTCAACCTTCTGTAGCTTGCAAGCTCCAAGTTCCTTGACAATAGGACCCCTTGTTCACTACTATGCTGTTTAGTACTGTATTCCCGTGGTTTAGGACACTGCCTGGTTCAGAGCAGACACAGATTGTATACCAAGTATATGGCTATTGAGTGAATGAAAACATATAGACAGATGGACAGACAAGTGTAAAAACACAGCAGTGCTTTGGGCACATATCCTATGTTAGAACAGCTTATAGCTTATTTTACTTCCTGTACAGGGAAACTACTTGGAATAATAATAATATTATTATAAGTTTAATACCTTAACTTAACAATTTACTGGTCCTATGATTTGGGGTAATTTATCCAACCCTCCTGAGACTTAATGTATACTTCAGTATAAGATAAAAGAAGCTTAACTCATAGGATTCTAGTAAGTACTAAAATATGACACATTTTATCAGCTACTCACTAAAGTTGACTTCCAGTCTCAACATCCAGCTATTTCTACCTAATACAAATTTCTGCTCACCTTTTCAGTGACTCCAATTTTTCTCTCTCTTGTATGTGAGCACAAATTTATCCAGTTTAAAGACAATGCTGAGAAAATCAGAGTTAATATCTATTAAAAACAATATTCACAAGCATAATACATCAAAAGACTATATATTTGCCAAGAATTTATAAGTGTATTGCATGTTAAATTTTCCATCCTATTACATGCAGGATAAATGAATTCAAAATAGATTGAAGAGCAGAGCTAATCTGCTAAAATTTGCAGCACTCAGTTTTATGGAATGGGGCTCATAACATTTTAGGCAGCTGCTCTGTTAAATTGTATAGCATTATTTTATATATGTATGTAAGTTCATTTGTTTTTATTTCTCTTGGATTTGATCTCTTGTTCTAAAGGGTGAAATTATTTCCAGAAGCTTCCCTACCCCAAGTAGACTTTCATTTATGTATCACTGACCAGTCCTGGGTCACATCTTCAAATCAATGACTAGAAAGAGGAATGGGGTAACCTTACAGAAACTGGTTCATATCTTTTGGTGGTGGGACTGTTCTTTTCAGTTTGTGACCCATTTCCCCTGTCCACACAGGACTATCAGAATTTTATTTCTGCAAGAATTTAAGCCAATTTTAAAGGACATTGAATCACCAATTTACTACAAAAGATGTGAAAGAATATGAATCAACAGCCAGGTAAAGAGAAACATAGGGTGGGTCTTCTGAACAGTTTGTCATATTGTAGGAGTTTGGCATCTGACAAGGCAGCCCATAGAAGCACCTGGCTCCCTACCTGAAACACTAACGGCATTAGTAATTGCAGCTGAACCAAATTGTGAAAAATTTATAGTTTGAACGCAAATTTAAAAATAGGGTAGGAATGTACTTTCACACTTACTAAGAATGTTATAAATTTCTCATCCAAATTTTTCTCTAATAATAGTAATGATTCATTTTATAGTACTCTGTAATGAGTTAAGAGATAGGCAGAAAACAGACCTAAGAACTTCTTCATTGCTATATTGGGTGGGGGTGGGGGTGGTAAAAGCATGTATCTTAAGCTAGAATGGAGCAGAGTGTACTAGGATCAGTTGCTTTCTACAAAATTTACAACCCAAGGGCTAGTTTTTGTGTTTTCTTCACCGACTGGATTGTGGCTAATCATGGCCAAGTGTTTTGATGCTGTTCGTTTGGCTTTTAAATGAAACTAGATCCTGACAACAAAGTTCAAGAATTATTATCGGCTTCTCTGCATAACTTAGAAGCATCTCCAAAGGCATATGTACTATTGCCCTGGCAGACATATATACACCAGTACAGTGTAACACCTCCATCCTCCATGCTTGGCAAGTTTATGTGGATGTTCATTTTTATAGCCGCTAACTTATTAGCTGTGGATTACGTTGTCACTTTGTGTGTTACATTTCCAAGCATAAGAAGTGTGAGTGAGTTCTAAGACATGTGAAATGAAGGATCAGCTCACAAAAGCTGGTCTTGAAGACATCAGAGAGTACGGATGAAGACTTCATCGTGTGGTTCATAGAGCTTGCCAATTCTTTGATTGACAGCTCTCTGTATGGCAAGTCTTGAGGGATTGGGTATTTAAATCTTAATTACAAAAAAGTGTTACAGAATACTAAAAATCATTCAAGGAAACTGGAAGGCTTATAATGTAACATTCCTCTATTAATCTCTTATACAGAATAAAATTTGATTGACAAGATCTATACAAATAGTGTAAAGGAATTTAGGAAATCAGTACAAAACTGAAGAGAAAAATGGAAACCAAGTGCCATAAATGTGTCCTATTTTATAAACTGAATTACCTCACATTCATAGACACAAAATAAAACAGATTAAAGTGAACTTTATTATAAGACATAATCCTATTGGTTTAAATTTAAAACTAAACTGTCAGTAACAAGCAAAGATGTAGTACAAATAACTGCAAATTGAGGTAAAAAATGTCATAAGAACTCAATAAAGGGAAAAAGACAAATTGGTTTTCAAAATATAGAGCTGGTATAACTGTAGAGAAAAAAGTCAAAATAAAAACCGATATTTTTCAGAACACCTGTTACACTACTGATTCTCTCATCTATGCCATTCCTTTATTAATTCATTAATTCAGTAAACATTAAGATGCCATTCTGGTCCAAATCCTATGCCAGCTACAGAGAACACAGATAGTGATGGCACATTAGAGTTCGCTGAGAAAATACTTTTGGAAACAGGTTATAGTAATAAAACGTCATTCAAGTGCAAAAAAAAAAAAAAAGGGTGGAAATTCCTGTGCAAGTTCAAGTGCAAATAAATTCATTTAGTGGAAACTCCTGGACACTCCCACACCTTCCCCCAAAGCCATGCCTTTCCTTTTCCCCTGGGATGGCTGATCAATCATCAATGGATTACTTTGCACTTTGACTTCCCATTGGGTCCTTACACTCCCAAGATGTACCACAGTAACATACTGATTATTTTGCATTAAAGAAAAATCTTGGTGAACAACTGATACCCTAAACCTCTCTTTCTACTAAAATCATGAATTTTTCTCTGAACTTCTTTCTCTTCTCCTGGAAAGCAGGAACTAAATCTATACATAAAAGATAACTTTCCTGCATGGAAAATTGTAAACTAATTCTGCTTAATTCACTAAGTTAGTTATTTAAACCAAATCCTCAAGAATACCTTTGTCCTGTCCTTCAAAGATTTATAGCTTCTTTGTCTAAAAACTATATATACTGATTGTTTTGATTATTCGTTTCATTCCACATCTTATAGATTTGTCCCTTCTATTGCTCTCTTTTGTCTATTTATTATTGAGCCAACCAGAGGAACCACAGGAGATAAAGGGAAGATTCCTTGAAAATTTTCATTATACTGATAATTTCCCCAAATTACCCATTTGAATGTACCCCTGTTTCCTGACAAGCTCTGAATGATACTGGACTCAAAGTGCAAGGGATTCTATGGGGAAATCCAGAAAGACTTCACAGAAGATGTGGCATTTGAACTGTCTTTAAGACAGTATAGGAGTTCCTGAGAAGGCTGGGATAAAACACAGGGAAAAAGATGAAAGAAGGAAGAAAGGAAGACAATCCAATGGGTGCGTTGTGAAGAATCTTTTATTTCCTATGGAGATGTTTGGACTTAATCCAAAAGCAATCAGCAAAGATATTTTGGTATGTTTTTAAGTAGAACGTAACTGAAAGCAGTCTAAAGCAGTATTTCTCAAGTGTAATTATTATAGGCATCCTTTTGAGGTAGAACAGCAAATCAATACAATGGTTGCAGACTCCTGTTTCCATTTCCAGAGGAAAAAGAGCTATGCACTTTTGAAAAAACAGCTGTGCACTTTTCAGAACAAAGGGACTCAAAACCAATTAGTTTATCTCACCCACTAGTTGTAGCACTTCTCCTATCTTATCTAACAAGTTAGGGTTCCTTAATTTTTGCTAAACAAATTGGCCAAATCTTGTTATTCTTACCTGTAAATTCCTGTCCTTTTTGTTAAACAAAAACTGGCTAAAACCTATTCTCTAACCTGTAAATTCCTGCCACTTTCATTAAATAGAGTTGTCAAAATCCACTCAGGAGTTAATCTGTGAACTGCTGTCCCTCAAACTGACCAAGTATTTGTATCAGCAATCTTAAGACCAAAGCTTTCTCTGAATCTGCCTGAACTGGCACTTGTATCTGCGGAAAAGCTTCATCTCTAACTCACCTATACCGAATACCACATGGATTCTTTTTAATTTATTTTTATTGATTATATATATAATTTTTTTACATCATCCTTCCTGCATCCTAGTCCCCACCATTTTTAATAAAAATGTTTTTAGAGGATTTTTCAGGGTTGACAAATTATTTTTATTATATAATCTTCATGTATCAATTTTAGTTATCTATTTCTTTCACTTAGAATTTTTGTGCAGTGAAAGAGCCAAAATTAATCTACATAAAACATAAAAACAAAACTATATATGTATGAATTCTAAAATTCATTTAGCATCAACTTAATGCGAAGGATTGTGTTTTGCTAAAAGAAAATTCCTGAAAAAAATGAAATTTCATTAATCACAAGAGCTGAACGTGTCTATAATAACAATGATTTGTTTTATGATGACTCAAGTTTTCTACTTCTTTGTGGTATTCAGACTATGGTGCTCTTTCATTTATACAGTATTTCCCTCACTGACTATATTGTTTCCTTCAAAACTTAATCACTTAAATAAGCAATTTATTATGCTTATGGATTCT